>JAABKJ010003869.1:0-25227 GCA_011634705.1 Andricus grossulariae
ATCACACATTGAACACGGGACGCATTCTGTCTTGCCCATCAAATCTTCTTGTCCAGTTGATGCAAGCGTCTTTTGGTTCTTTGATACATCGTCGGCTTGAACCTTCGATTTGAGTCAGTCAAAGCTCTCGCAGCACCATAAACTGAGCAATTGTTGGTCCAGAGGTCGGACTCATGCGAGATTTCTCCACGGAGTGAGGCGTCCATTCCAGCCAGATCTTGGGGCTTAGAAGGAACTTGCATGTTAATGTTCCTTTTTGTCCTGAAATCGTGACCAATGTTTCTTTAACGGAAAAATAGGTTTTCAATATGCTTAGATTATTGATAGAGTTATTTAGTTACTTTAGTTAGAATATTAATAAATTCAACCTTTTTGTGCAAATTTAAACTGTTTTGTAAAAAAAAGTCGCTCTTCTGAATTGAAAATTTTTTTTTCAATAGAAATTTGACTATTCCATTTTTCGTAAGAAAGTGATCATTTTTAAAATCAAAAATGCAGCTATTTGGTTCTTACTCAGATACTTCTACTCAAAATATAAAATTTGTTTAACAATTCTGTCGTTCTAAACCAATTGGATGCGTCGCGTAATTACAAGAACATTTTTATTCGATATTTCTTATTTTACGGTTAGATTTGGATGACCTGAATATATATTTTGGATTCACTGTCAGAATGTTATGTATTCAATGAAACTCATTTCACTTATTTAACAAAGTACCTCTTTGTCTAAATTATTAGGTGACGTATTGATCCACATTAAAAAAAAAAAATATATATATATGTTCAATGATGAATCCACATTTAGGATCAGATATACATCACTTTTCTGAATCCTTTATTTCTTTTGCATGCACATTTTTTTAGGTAATTTTTATAGTGTTTATATCCTCTTCTTTGTATTACCGTAACACGGGGCTAAGTGGGACAAAAACCGGTAAAGGCAGGACATATGAAATCTTTGCATTTCAAGATCTTCATTCCTTTTTTTCAATAAAACGGTGGTGTCGCGTTTCACACCGCATGCGCATTAGCTTCATGTTATGATACTGGGTAAAAATTGTTTGATTACATATTTAAAAAAAGTCTTTCTGTGAAAAAATTTTCGTGTGATACAAATTCTATTTTTGAACAACCTTAACATGATATTTGCATGCAAAGAAGATAAAAAATTTATTTAAAAAATATTATTACAATTTAATCCATTATAATTATTAACTACTCAGTGTGAACTTGGGATACGAACATTTTTTATTTTTCGCCCTTCACTGACTCACTGGACACGTTAGTAAGGCTCTGTGAATTATTCCTACCTTATACACTTTAATTGATCTAAATTCATTATAAAGTATATTTTTCAACAACAAAAAATCATGAGTTTGTAAGTTTGATAAATTTGGAAGTCAATAATATACTGTATTTTCACCAGAAATAGAGGTTGACACTTAATATAATTGATATAAATTTTGATTCAATTTTTCTAAAACACAAAAAAAAAATTTAATTGTTATTCCGATCAGGATAGGGGCCAGAACTTAAATTAAATGATCATCAATTCCCAAGTGGAATAGAAATTATTATTATTTTAATGAGTTGATCAGTGAAACAAAAAACTTAATTTTAAACTTACCCTCGGTAATTTTCTTCCTTCTCCTTCTCTTCCATATATTATTTTTATTATAACTCCAGATTTATAATTTAAAAAGTAGAAAAAATTTCACTATATTATTAGAAAAGGAGCTTCTGGTCTGAGGTCCAGAAGGAAACTAGCATTTTTCCGGAATTTCACATTAACAGTAACCCGATACTGAGAGTTTTAAACAGATGACATGGCTGTAAACTCGACCACGTCGCATTGAATAAATATGTACCTAAGGGTCAAATCTCGACAAAATTCGGTAAGTTTTCTGCTCTCTATTTAAAAAGCCGGTTGATAGATTTTGGAAAATGAATTGCTGAAAGGATATATTTGTCCTTGTTTTGTTATTGTATCAGACAAGAATTTCACTTCATGTTTTTATATATACCCCCCCATCCCCAGTTCTTGTTCCTCACGAATTCAAAGCTTTTAAGCACTCTCGACTTAGGAATTGAAATAAGATTATCAAATTTCTCATTAGAATTCCAAATAAATAAATAAATTTTAAGTTTACTGATACTTAAAATAAACTCAATATTATATTAGTATGTGCTAATCACATAGTGAACATTATTCTATTTTTCCAATTTCAAATCTGTTTTTAAGAAAATTATTGAGATAAGATAAGTTCTGGCCCGTATCAGTGGCCGGAATAACAATGTAAACAAAATTTGTTGTGTTTCTTAAAAAATCAAATCAACATTTATATCAATTATACTAAGTTTCAACCCCTATCCGTGGCTGAAATGCACTATATTATTGACTGCTAAATTTATCAAATTTACAAACCTATGAATTCTTTTTTTTGAATATACATTATAATGAATTTAGATCAATTAAAATGTATAAGGCAGGACTGAAGAGTCCAACGAGTCAGTCCGGGATGAAACGTAAAAATTCTAACTCTAATTGATTCAAAAATGGATATCTTTTTCAAATATTATTTGTAGGACACAAAACAAATAAACATTATCGACCCTAATGCCAATAAAAAAATTTTTATATTTACAATACTTGCGACCATTATAAAAGATACCTTACGAAAAAACAGAAAAGATGTCATCTAACTCAAATCAAAGAATAACTTTTACATTCAACTTTATTGTGATTTTTTTTCAAACTTAAACGTAGGTGAAATATTGAAAAAATTTTGATGAGGTCTTTTGCATAACGAAGCAGAGAAAATTAGACTTTAGTTTTTAGTTTCATATCCTTAAAAAGATTTGAGATGACAAATCTCGTATGTGTAAAGCCCATATCAATAAAAGAGAACTCTTTTCTACAATATTTCACTCTTTTAAATTACTCTTCAGTCTTCATGATGCAATATTCTTTATACCAAATGAGCAATGCGATTATGATTTTGGTGCAATCGACGAGATATTCATCTTTGAAGGATTTTTTTCTACCCTAAACTGTACAATAAGTACATTTATAGTTTTAATCAAGCATTTATGTCATAAATTATTTCTCCAAAGGCCATATCTACCCATTCCGAATTTTGGAATGACTAGGAGGAACTGAAAAAAGATTTTCCAAAATCATGTGTCCCTGACATACAGCTTTCTTCTACAAAAATAAATTAGTCATAAAAAATATATCCTCTGAATTAACACAGCTTGTTTTTACTGAATATGAAAGTAAAAAGTATAAACAAGAAAAACGCTTGATTTGCGTGCAGGGTCTAGTGCTATTTTTTAGACAAAAAATTGTATATAGTTTATAAATAAACCGAATTATGTACAATTTTCATTTTTCCATGAAAATAATCTGTAAAACGAATTAAAATTATATATGATGTTTCACAATATGTATAATTTTTCTGCCTGGGTTGCTAACTGCGCAATATTTACATAATATAATAAAAAATTCAGTAAAGACTATACTTAAGTGAAAGTATAAACAGGCTTTTATGTAAAACCAAATTATTGCATTTTTTCGAAAATCATTAGGAACGTTTCAAATCAGGCAAGGTATATCTCATTAGTCACAGTTGCACTAAGATCATTAAATCGCTAGAATTAAGATACTCAATTTTTCTAAACCTGCAAAATAATTTAAAGCTACGTAGATTTATTGAATTCAAAAATATTGTTAAAACATACATTCCCAAGTCTCTATCCACAAAAACAAAGAATTCATTAGTATTGTGCTGAACAGAGACTTCGGCTAAAAATATGTTGAGGCTATCAACCATCTCTTGATTATTTTATATTTCTGAGACTGATAATTCTAAATTTATACCTTGGCCTAGTGTGATTCATTTTCTATGCGAAATTATTGTCAACATGTTTTCAAAACCTGAAAGCAAGTGAAATAATAAAATATTTCAAATTCGGTTTTGTTTTTAATAACAAAGATATGAAAAGCGGGCCGTAATAATTACTACGAATTACGAATATATAAACCAGGTGACGAATTTACTAATTGCGTGTTAAAAATAAGTTTTGTCTGTTGTCCTTCACAAGATTTGAGAGATAAAATCTCGTCCGAGTGAAACTCATATTCAGGAAAGTAAATTTTTGTAGACATATCACAGATTCATTTTTAATTGCTTTTGAGCATGTATGAAGCACTTTTAATAATGAAAAATAACCGATGCAACTACGATTTGCATCAAATTGAATATTCACATTCTGAAGGATAATTTATTTTCCTAAGCTATACAATATACATTTATAGTTTTAAGTAGGCATCTATGCCATCAGTTATTCCTCCAAAGGCTGCGACTACGTCTAGATTCTAGTTTTATTTCATAACTACATAAATATATACCTGAGATATAAAAAATACGGCAATCAAATCTTCGTATATTAAAGTTACGCCCCAGTTGTGTACTAAGATCATTTTATATATATTTTTCAAGATAATTATATATTTCTGATACTGATGTTTTTGAATATTGAGATTAATGTTGTGCCTGAAAAAAGGTCCTTTCTTTATTTTCTGTTGCTTCAAAAATATTACAAGAAATTAGGAAAAATATTAATAATGATCGAAGTAGATCATATGTTGCACAAATACGTGTATTAGTTTCACAAATTTTCATTTATCTAATATTGTTAGTATTCATAAATGATCATACACACTATATACGAATAACAAAGTAGTACAAATTTTTTGTAGGTGTATAAGTTCAAACTATTTCTTGGAATATGTCTAGCTTTCTCTTTAGGTAGTAAACTGCCAGGTCATGATATAAAGTGTGAGATTAAGTGATATTGGCCATGAGTAATATGTAATAACGACTAAACACACGTATTCAAGTTTTTTAGTGATTCGTGAATATACTTTGCTCCGAATAAAGGAATAATGTTTGCATGCAAAGTAAACGTAATATGTTTTTAAAACGTTACAGCAAGTGAAATCATGAAAAAAATTAATTAGGTCCTGTTGGATGAAAAAGCTATGAAAATCGTATTCTAATAATGACTACGAATTACGGATATTTACCCAATGATGTAATCACTGAGTATGTGCTACATTTAAATTTTGTTTTTTGGCCTTCACAAGATTTGAGATAACAAATCTTGTCTGTGTGAAGCCCAAAATTCAGGAAAGATAATTCTTTTTGAGAATTATCCACATATGTCTTTAGATAACTTTATGTGACTTCGGTGCATTCACGCGTTTCTATGTGATGCAGCAAACGATCACGCTTCACATTCTGCTGTATCGTAATGTACAGCATTACGATACTCTACGCTGTTGCAACAAATATTGTGAATGCATCGTCGTCAAACAAAATATTATATGCGCCTTAGCGCATAATATACTATTATTCCCAATAGTTAAATTTTCTTTAGAAAAGAACAAAAATGAACGCAATTATGATTGTAATGAATTTGAGGAAATACTGACATTTTGAAGATTTATTTTTCTAATTTTCTATAAGCCACCCTTTTCCAGTTTCCCTGGGCTCACAAAAAACATTTCTCCTGCCCACACCGAAATTCGGTGAAACAAGACTAGGCCTTTTTCTGCTTAGAGCTGTAGAATGTACAATCGTAGTTTTAATTAATTATATATGCCATAATTTATTTCTACAGAGGTCATGTCTACGCACCCCCAAATTTCAGTATCAACAGCGGGAACCGGAAAAAATATATATTCGTCATCCCGTAATTCTTGCCTAGGATATATTGTTATTTCGTAACGACGGCAATATTTACATAAGCTATATGATATCTGGCAAAGATATCAGGATTAATAAAATGTTTCTGTAGAGGTGAACGGAGGTATATAAAGGCTTCATCGTTAACCCACCGTATTGTGTTGTTTCGAAAATCTTCAAGAACGTTTGGAAAAATTGACGGTACGTACAATTAGAGTTAGCTGTACCAAGATTATTTCATCAATGAATTTCAACTAATTAAAATCTTATAAACCGGTGAAAACTCGGCATTAAAAAAGAATGGTTCTAAAAATCAGCGAGAAATTATGTTAAAACCCTGTCGTAAAGTTCATCAAATTTCGCGTTGAATAGCCCTATCAAAGACATTTTGGACCTTACGAAAAGATTATACCACGTGAGAAGTCTGAAAAAAATTCAAAAATTTCTCGAATTTTGTGCTTCGACTTCAACTTAAGGCATGACCTTATAGAAAGTTGTGACAAATGTCTCTAATGAATTTAAGATTTTTTTATACAACTTTCCTAGGTCATATCCCAAGTTGAAGTCGGGGTTCAAAATTCGAAAAAATCTTGCATTAAAAAAAAAAAACTTCTTATGTGGTATATTCTTTTTATACGGCAAAAAGTATCTTTATTCTAGATTACTTGACGAAGCAATTTTTTTAAAATTAGTATGGTTGATCATTTCTCTCCATTTTCCAGTGTATTTTAATTATTTGTTTTGCAAATACATTCATCAGATTGAAAATAGTTTTATTTTGAACCTCAAAAGATGAACAGTTGCGCTTTAAACCAAGAAGTTGAATTAGCAAGACAAGAGGGCGTATTGTATAGAAGACAGTTTAATTTTAATTAACAAAGACCAAGGGACGAGTTTTATATCCAAAAAGACGAATATTTTTAAAAATAGTTAAACTTTCGACCAAAAAGGATGTCTCTTCAAGAAATTAATTTAATTTTCGAGAAAATATTTATAATCATTAACTAAAATTACAAATCAATAAAAAAAAATCGTAAAGAAGTTCACCTTTTAACTAAGTAGTTTAATTTTAAATTGAAAAAATTAATTCTCAACGAAAAATATAATAGTTGATATCTCAGAGAAAAGAGATTTTAATTTCAAATCAAAAACAGATGAATTTTTAACAAAGAAAAATTTTTCATTTAGAATAGATAAGAAATGTCAACCAAATTGCTGAATCTCCAAGTTAAAAGGGTTAATTCTCTACAAAACAGGTGAAATTTCTAAAAAAAATGATAGAATTTCTAGCCCAAAAAGATGAAGTTTCAATCAAAATGTGGAACTCTTAGGCCAAAGAAAAGAACTTTCTACCAAACAGTTGAATGTTTAACGAAAAGTTTATTTTTAACAAAACAGTTGAATTTCAAACTATAAATGATCAATTCACAAAAAAATGGTATAATTAAATTCGCTATTCAAAAAATTAATTTTCAAAAAAAGAAACGAATTTTTAACAAAATGGTTGAATTCTCAACCAAAGAAAACAAATTTCAACTGCTGAAAGTAATTTTTAATAAAGTAGTTCCTCTTCTGATAAATTAATTGAATTTCTAAACAAAAAAATTTTATTCACCTGAAAAAGAATTCGTCGAATTTCATAAGCCAGCCAATGATTTTTTTAATGAGTAACCACGATTTAAAGTCAGACGTAATTTTTCATAGTACTTGCGCTAGTCGTACCGACATTTTCCGACGGTAGTGTAATTTTAAGCTGGGCATATTTATCAATGTGAACATTTTGTTAAAAATTCCATTCCAAAGTGTTTATGCACTGAAAACTAGCACTTAGTAATAGTTATAGTGCTAAGTCGTTTCTTTGGTTAAAAAAATATTAAGACTGCTGATCATCCTTCAATTATTTTGTATTTTTGATACTGATGTTTTAAAATTTAAACTTCAATGTAATGTTAGAACACATGAGAAGTTATTTTTTCTCTGCAAACATAATGAATTACAAGAGAAAATTTTTTTAAAGCAATACACAAATCGAATTCCAATTATAATAAAAGTATACCTTCTCCTTAAAAGTAATTAAGTACGAAAAAGAAACTAGACAAATCAGTATCCAACTTTATTGTTAAACCTTGACTGGTTTTCTAATATTGCGATTTCATTTTTTGCAGATGAATAAGTTAATACTTTTTCTTGGAATATACGTAGGTTTTGCTTCAGGTGCTGAACTGCGTGGACAGGCTAAAGAGTATGAGAGTGAGTAATATATTATGTTGAAACAATTACACCTAAAAAAGGAAATTTTATTATTATTTTTGGCTGGCTCACTGAAAATTTTAAATTTCAGATATGACAATATATACCTAATAATATTATTTTCTACGATAAATCTATAATCACTGTTTTCCAGAAATAATTGGTTGTTACTATACCCCAAACGAGAATACGGGACCCGCATTAGAAATAGGGGATATCGATACATCTCTCTGCACCCATTTATTTCACGTTTCCGTTGGACTTAACTCTAACGCTTCTCTGGAAGTTCTCAGTCCATATGTAGATATAGAATGCGAAAGATTCAAAAGGATTAACGATCTTCGGAAAAAGAATCCCCAACTGAAAACCTTAGTTTCTATGGAAGATAAGTCCGATGATGATTCTGAGAGAAAAAAAACCAATATTGAGTGAGTTTCGTATTTCTCTCTAGGATTGAAGACACATATACACATACACTTATACACACCCGCATGCAGACAATTGCTCAGAACATTTTATTATACATTTTTGAATTATAAAACGTTCAATTGAACAACTTAAATTTGTTCTGAAATTGTTACCATCACAAAGCTCCCCCTACGAGGAGGCAAAAATGAACATGTGTGTCCAGGTTTTTAACCAAGAGAGTTCGTTCTGAGACTTAAATGCCGGGAATTTGTCCGGCTATATGTACCTACACGTAAGATGCCATGAATTAATTACGTGAAGTCTTCTGGGTTATTGAAGCGGGGAAACACATTAAGAAAATCAAACTATTTTAGGTTGAAAGTTAATTTCGGTCGAAAAATCTACCACTAATTTTTTCTCCATAAATTCAGCCTTTTGGGATTAAAATTTAATTATTTTATCGAAAATTTATTAATTTGGTTAAGAATTCATGCTTTTTTGTTAAAAATTCATCAATTTGATTAAATGCTTTTCTTAACTGAATGAAAGGAAAAATCCTAATAATCCACCTATTTTGTTGAAAGTTTGTCTTTTTAATTCAAAAATTCGTCTATGTTTGTGAAAATTTAATTTATTCAGGGCTTAAATGCAACGGTCTAGTTATAAATTATTCTGTTTTGATTGAATACCAACCTTTTTATTGAAAATTTAACAATTTGGCACAAAATACAACAATTTTTTTTTAATTGAAAATACTTTGAAAAAAATGCAGTCCTTTGATTGAAACTTCAAATATTCAGTCGAGCATTTGTGTCTATTTGAGTGGAAAATTACTTTCTTTTAAACTGACGAGCTATTTTATTGTTGTTGAAAAAATTATTTTGTAGTTAAAAGCTCAACTATTCGAATGAAAATTCATGTATTTTGTTAAAAATTCTTTCTTCGTTTAAAATTTAAATCTTTTTTGGTTAAAATAAGATCTATAACTTTTTTTCTTAAAAATTAATCTTTTCAGGATAAAAATTCATCCCTTTCATCGAAAGTTAAACTACTTATTTAAGAAAGTTCGTTGTTTCATTTTGTCTGAGAATTATAATTTCAGCTGAAAATTCATCTCTTTGATTGAAAATTAAACTACCTTATTGAAAATTCGCCTTCCAGTTAAAAATTAATTTTTCGAGCTAACAATTCAACTATCTGGTTGGGAATTTCACCCTTCGGTAGGAAATTCGAAAACTGTTTTGTAGAAGATTATTTTTCTCAATAATTAATCCATTTTTTAAATAAAAATTTAACTGATCCAACCATTTTTTATGTTTATTTTTTCCAGTTCAAAAATTCGACCATATGGCTGAAAATTTATAAAATTGATTGAAAATTCGTCTTTTCGTTAGAAAATTAATTTTCCGGGTTGAGAGTTCGACTATTTGGTTAAAAATTTATGCATTTTGTTGAAAATTCGTATGCTTGGTAAAAAGTGAAACATTTTTGTTACAAAATTAATCTTTTTTGTCAAAAAATTTAACTGTTTGGTTAAATATTCATGCATTTTGTTAATAATGTGTCGTCATTCGGAGAATCTTATCCTGAATATTTTTTTTCATTTTATGTTATAGATTTATGGCTGATCCAGTTTTAAGAGAAAAACTTGTTCGTAATATTTACGACTTCGTTAAGAAATACGGTTTCAATGGCATAGACCTCAAAATCTCAGATCTAGCTCAAAGTCGTGGACGTTCTTCTGATAAGGGAAATTTAGTTTTATTCTTAAAGGCACTCAGAGAAAAATTCGATAATGAAGGTCTAATTTTATCTGCAGCAGTTGATCCTAACGAAGCAACTGCTAAAATATTATATGATATTAAAGGAATATCCACATATGTAAACTTCATAAATTTGAGGACCTTCGATCTTCACAAAATGTCTCCTGCGGAGAAGGACGTTGGCCATACTTCTAAAATAGATCCTTCATCTGAAGAAAACGAGGAGGAGCGCAAGGACGATATTGTAAGTACCTTCACTAGCAGAAAAAATTTAAAAGCCAGACAATTGTGCCATTCAAAAAAATACATATAATTTATTAATATTATTATATGTTGGGTTTAGACCGTAATAGCCCCTGACGCTTGGGTAATCCCGTTGCGTCCCTTTGTGAGCCTTAGCGTGACCCCAAAGCCCTCTCCATAAGGAGAGGACCGCAGCAACGCTCTTGGCTGATATCTCTGACTCACTGATGTAGTAACTGCCAGTGAGTGTTAGACGTTTTCCTGCAATCGCACGGCAGTGACAAAGGATGTGAGTAGCTGCCTCATCATTCATTTCGCACAGACGACAGAGGGGACTTTCCGCAAGCCCTATCTTATGTCTGTGACATCCGAGGTTCTCATGTCCTATAAACATTCCTGTTAGGACTTTGATCTCTTTTCTCCCGTGCTGGAGTATTTCCCTTGCTCGATTGAAGTTAAACTTTGAGCTCAAGATTTTTTTGGCCTGTCTACAAATAGAGACCAAATCTCACTCATTTTGATGTTCATCAGTCAGCCAACTGTTAATTTCTTCAGTGACTGACCTACTGCAAATACCTACAACTGGCTCGGGTCCAGTAAAATTTCTTCTTGCTGTTAGTTTGGCTAGCTTATCCGATATCTCATTGCCCTTGATACCCCTGTGTCCAGGGATCCATAGCAGAGTAACTCGCTTTTCCGTCGCTAGCATATTTAGTGCCTCAAAGCACTCACATACTAATAGCGATGTAGTCGTTGTTTCATTCAAGGCCAATATAGCAGCCCTGCTGTCTGAGCAGATACGGATGTTTCTTTTGTTGTCATACTCCTTTGCCTTGTAGGCGCACTGGAGTATGGCTATAATCTCAGATGGTAGAACTGTGGCGTAGGACCCCAACTCGATTGTGAAGCCCATTCCATTCCTTCTACGATATACACCGGCTCCTACTTTCTCCTCGTTCCTGAAGCCATCTGTAAACCAGTGGTCTCCATCAATGGACAGGTGTGCGTCACCGTTAACCCATTCCTCCTTTGTGGATAGGCTAACTCGATACTTCTTGTCGAAGAGGTAGTGAGTGGCCATTTTCTCCCTGGGCATGTTCAGGGTTGGCCTCCTCGCGATATCGACTAAGATCTTCACTGCTGTCAAGATCCTTCTGTCCTTCACCAATTAAGTCTTTAGGCCGCCCTGGCAGCCACGACCTAGATGGTGAGATGGAGGGGCTCCAACCCCATTAGTGCCCCCAGTGCCATCGTGGGTGACGACTTTGAGGCACCAGTGATGCCTCTCCAAATCAGTTCTCTGATCCTTTCCAGTCGAGTCTTCACAGTGGACAGCTCGACCCTGCTCCATCACACCTCCGCCGCATAGGTTAGCCTTGGTCGCAAGATCTCTGTGTAGATCCACATGAGTGTCTTCGGCTCCAAGCCCCAGCTTTTCCATATGGCTCTCCTACAGAGCCATAGAGACGCTAAAAGCTTCTTGCACTTGTTTTCCAGGTGCTTGTTCCATAAAAGATTCTTATCCAGGATTACTCGTAGGTATTTAGCTCGTTTTTAGATATCCAGTTGTTGTCCTCCAAGTTTCAGTGTACTCGTAGTTTTCCACTTATACCTTCTGGTGAAAACAATTGCGTCTGTCTTACTCAGATTGACCGATAGTCCAGTTTTCTTACACCATGAATCTACTATCATCAGTGCTTGCTGCATTACTCCGAAGAGCGCATCCAGTTGCTGGCCGCGTGCGATAACTAGTATATCGTCCGCATAGCCTATGACGTGATGACCCTAATTCAAAAGTAGATGAAGCAGTTCATCCACTATCAGGCACCACAGCAAGGGCGATTAAGCTCCTGTCTGCGGAAATCCCGAGTCAACGATTCCACATAAAGTGCTATCACCCTTAGTCGTAGTTAGATTCCTGTTGGCCAACATGTGACACGTCCATTCCACGACTACAGTAGGCACACCATGTGTGTTCACGGCCACCCTAATCACCTCTTCAGAGGTGTTGTTAAAGGCAAGACAAGACCTTATCGCGGATATATCATTCCACAAGTCTCTCCACTGTTTTTAGTTGGAAAGATGTTAGGCTAATGGGACGGAAATCCTTGGGTCAGATATAACCGATCCTACCTTCTTTTGGATTATGGACTACTATCGTACCCCTCCATGCTACCGGGACATGTCCCAGCGTCAGACTAGCCCTAGCAAGTCTCACTGTCGGCCCTACAATGGCTTTACCAGCCCTCTGTAAGAGGACTAGATATATGCCATCTGGGCCAGGAGATTTGTGGGGGCTGAAGGACTTCAGGGTCCCCCTGACCCTGGCAAGGTTGACAATCTCGTTGGCAAGCCGCCGTTTCGAGCCCAGTTGGGCCGCAGGCGACTTTGGTTGCCTCTGAGGTGCCCCCACTTCTCCAAACCTTGAAAAGCTCGGGAAATGTGTCTTGATCAGGTGAGCGAAGGTGTCCCCGCCGGACTCTGAGTAACTCCCGTCGAACAATTCCAGAGTGCCGAAAATAGCGTCCGGATGTCGAGTAAGCAGCTTATCCAGTCTAGTCGCCTCAGCTCCCTTCTCGATGTCAGTGCAAAAGTTAGTTCAGCTTCCTTGCTTTGCCTTACGTATTGCACCCCTGTATTCATCCCTAATCGTTGTGAATGAGGTCCATAGTTCCTTCATTTTGCCATCACTGCACGTCTAAACATCTCTCTGGTTTCCCTGTGAAGCTCTTCGAGTCGGGGTGATCCCCGTGTTAAGAATATCTAGATCAGTGGTGATTAGGTATTCAAGTAGGTCATTATCTCTTGAGCTGACGTCCGTGCTGCCCCACGAAGTATGGTGGGAATTAGCACCGTATCCCAACAGTAGAGAGTACCTTGCAATATTCCACCAGTATACTCGTACATACCTCCACTGGTTCGTTAGTATCGCTGTGATACGGAAAGTAAGCCGATCTTAGAATTAGCCTTTCCAATCCTTCGAGATACGTGGTTATCACCACCAGATCCCTCGAACATAGCTCAAGCAGCTGGACAGCGTTAACTTCCTTCGTCAGTATGCAGGCCTCAGGACTCAGGAATCTGCACAACTAGGAGATGCCTGGTGCCTCCTGCTGTGTCCTCCTCCTGAGGCCTATCGTGCCTGAAGATTTGCCAGGACGCTGTCTTAGGTGAGGATATGGAACCCTTCAGTCGTTGGAGTACCTCAGACAAGTCTTCCGATTTACCCAAGAACCACGCCGTAGCTCTCACCATCTTTTGGAGCAACTCAACCCCACCCACCTTAAGCGCTGCACTTTCCTACGGCTTTGTCTCGACCACTGCTTTGAGTAGCCAAGCTTTAGCAGCTAGGTCGGCTGCCACAAATACGAAGACCCCTCCTCTGCAGAAGGAGGTCACGAATCTTGGCCATTGATCTGGGGAAACGTTTTTAAGCGCCCTTTAGGTAGCCTCACTAAAGAGCTCATACTGCTTCGTAATGAGCATTGAGTTCGGGTAACTGCCATTGGCCACCACCATCGTCAGGGGTTTAGTCCTCTGAGCGGCCGTCAGTCCAGCTTCCGACGATTCTCTGTTCCTCGGCTGCTGGGCCGCTTTATGCTTCTTCAGAGTCTTGCAGGTAATTCCTGTCCCGATTTCAAAGCTGTCAATCGGTCCGGGAGGGGACTCGACCCAGGGATCCAGAAGGCCCGTGTGAGCTAGGCTCTTCCGCCCTCCTACCATACCGTAATCACGCATACCAGGAGAGCCCGTTTATAGGGATCCTTTTATTCATATATACGCATTCTGGCCAACGTCCTTTTGACCCCCTGGTCCTACACGCTTAAGCCTGTCCACAAACTACAAGGTGTTACAGCCCCTAGGGGAAGCATATAATTCAAAAATACTTAATTATTCGTTCCTAAACCAAATCAAAAAGATTCATTGTTGCAACTTGGACTAGTTCAATTTTAACTGTACTTCATAACGCTTCTATTTTGATGCTTCAAATTTCCACAGTTGAAAAAACTTTCATTCGAATTGAAGTACTTTATCCGAAATTGTGTAATGAAAAGGAACTGCGGCATAAGGGCTATAGTGCATTAGTGCCGAATTTTGGAAATGCGTTTTCTTGGTTTAAACTATTGTTTGCGGTTGCTTCTTTCAGGATCTTCCTTTCATGGTTCGATAGAGCTAAGCAATAGCTCGAAAATATTTTTTTGTTCCAAAAACAATTATATGCATTAAAGTTGGACAGTTTTTTTGTCTGCTCTGCAATTTGAGTTTCTTCACTAACGCCCTTATGCCCCGGGATTTTTCAATTACAAATAATACAAAAAATCTTAAATGCTGCATGTTTTAACACATCACATTGTTAAATTCTTAGATTTCGAAACTTTAGAAGGATCGATTAGAATTTTTCAAGTATTATATATACCTATATGTTTCCTGTTATATTCCAAGTTATCCAATTTGGAAAGCTTCTTTTAATCGTACAAGTTTGATATTGTCAACTCAATACTCTTCTCAGGATGCTGTTGTGAAATACTGGATTTCGGAAGGTGCTCCACCAAGAAAGTTAATACTAGGAACCGCTTTTTATGGATTAGCCTATAATTTACCCAAGCCAGAAGAAATCAAAAGAGACAGATTAATTTCTCTTAATGATGTATATGTTAATACTTATGGATATTACTATACTTGTTCATTGGCTGAATATCGACGATGGAAACATCACCACGATAAGGAACAAGTGCCATATGTCTACGTCGGGAATACAATTATTGTCTTTGATGATGTTGAGTGAGTTATCAAATAATTTTTTGTTTAAGTTTGTATCGATATAATAATAAAAGGTTTAATTTTATCATTTATTTTAGATCCATCAAGAAGAAGGCTCAATATATTAATAAAATGAATCTTGGTGGAGCCGTAGCTTGGTCTATAGCTCAAGATGATTTCTCTGGTAAGTGTGGAGAAAAGTTCCCACTTTTGAAGACTTTGAACCGAGTCCTCATAAACAAAAATTAAATTCTTGTACAAATCCCAGATTTGAAAATAAAGAATTAATTTCATCTATAATAATTTAACTTTGTCTGTATTCTTGTTCATAATCCTACTGAAAATATTTATTTTTTAGTTAGTATTTTGTCAATTTTATCTTATCAAATATTTATTTCTTCAAATATTAGTTAAAAACGTCAGCAAGGAGACTAAAAGTGATTGAATAAGGGAGAAAAATTATTACTATAAAAATTCTTGTTTAAAAAACAATGTGGAGAGAGTGAGGCATCCAGGTTGATGAGGTTTTAATGCGGATTCCTGTGGGATTATTTACAAGTAAAGAGAATTTGAAATTTTTAAATATATATCTCAAAATTTAATAATTAACAATTTCTTTTAATTAAAAAAATCAGAAATTAAAGCAGGACGTCAAAAATGGCATAAATAAGATTTTAATAAGTCACCCCAATATACCTGAATGCACTTATATGCTACATTTTTCAAGTGAATAAGACAAATGTTAGATGGGTTCCTTTTTATCGTTAGGCTTCAATTTTTATGTAACAATTACTATCTCGAAAAATATGGGATATATCCATTAGAGTAGTCTAAAATTAAACTCTTGTTTGTCGGTTATTGATTGCTATTAACTTTTTTTAAATTAAAGTTTGCTCACCTGATAAGGAATGTTCAGGGAATAATTTTAACCCAATAACTTTTAATTGTTGAGCCTTTAACGCCCTCGTATTGTTCCCGGAAAGTGCTCCAAAAATCCGAAATATCAGCTTTATATCAAATTTATGCTAAAGACGACTAAAATTTTTCAAATTTTTCCTAAATTAATTATTTATATTCAATAAGTCACAAGTTTCCTAGCATTTTCAGGCTAATTTTTAATGTTGTGAAGAATTAATTCTTCATATTCTATATTATATATTATATTCATAATAAATAAATATGAATAATAATAAAATAAATGAATATATATTTTTCATTTAGGAGACTTGGCAATCATTCTGTAAATCGTGAAAGGTTATTATTTTCTGAAATTAACTTTGCAAGTAATGAATGTTAAGTGTAATACTGATTGTGAAAGACAGTTTGCAATTATTTGAACAATTATATTACTTGCTCCTTTTCATAAAAAGGTAGAAAAAATTGTAATTAAAAAAATGATTAATATTCAAACAATTAGGGTATAAGTTCTAGAATAAGAAAATTTTAAGCAGTAAGGGCCATAGTACAAGAGATTTAAAAAAAATCCAACTTTCCTACTAAGAGGCGTAAATTAATAAATTATTATTAAATGCACAGTAATTCTTCTAATAATTAAACAAATGTATAACTAAATGAAAATCACTCTTAACATTTATTAACGGCAGCATTTATTCTATAAAATATTAAGTTTTCAAGATTTAGAGTGGAAAAACATTGTTGTACGAAATTAAATTTTTTTAAATCATTGAAAGCGTTTTTCCGCACAGAATATCATGCTCAGTATTTATTAGCAACGATATTGATTCCATAAAAATGTAATTTTTGAAGATTTATACAGGAAAATATTGTTTAGACAAATGAAAATTGTTGAGATAACTGCCAAATATCGTTCAAAAAATATTAGTCTAAAAGTTCGTTAATATAATTAATAATTTAAAAAAAATAACTCTTAGCAACTCACACGGAAACAATTATTTGAATAAATGCGAAAATTATTTGAATAATTACCCAATATTTTATGTTAGAAATATTATTTTTAAAATTCAAGAACTGTATCATTTACCCCAAAGAATAATATCTATTAACGAGTTGAAGGCGAAACAGAAATTGTTTGAACAAAGAATAATTTATTTAGCAATTTAAAATCGATTTTAGAATAACTTAAAACTTGTCACTTATAGAATACAAATAGTTTATGTTGGAAACGTTTCAAAAAATACTGTTTTAGGCATGCATTTTACATAAAACTGCTACTATTTTGAGGCATTTTTTAGGCATTTTCCAGATATTGTAAAAAATAAAAGGGTTTTCCGAATTGAAATTTAGCTTATATGCAACTTTCATGTAGGAAAAACAAAATGAATATAAAAACTATATCCACAAAATACACACCGTTTGTTTCCTGAACGTGAAAATTTAAAGTATAACCAAGAAAAATTCCTCACTTACTTCTAGTGTCAAGTAGTATTTTCCAGACAACAAAATTATATATAGTTTATGCATGGTAAAAAAAATTAGGTGCAATTTACATTTTTTATACAAAAAATATATGAAACAAATGAAAATTATATATAATATTTAATATTATGTATAATTTTTGTCTGAGTTGCTAACTACGGCAATATTTACCTGAAACATGAAAAATCCGGGGGAGAGTACATGTTAATGAACGTATAAAAAGGCTTGTACGTAAAACGGAGTTATTGCATTTTTTCGAAAATCTTCAAGACCATTTCCAAAATTCAGGGTAAGTCGACTTATTAGTCACAGATTCACTAAGATCATTTTATCGATAATTTTCAAGATATTTAAATTTTAAAAACCTGCAAAATGAATTCAAAGCCCGAGTTTTTATCAGGAAAGTTAAGAATTAATTAGTATAGTGCTGAATAGTTTCTTCCACTAAAAATATGTTGAGGCTACTAATCATCTCATGATTGTTTTATACTTCATGTACTGATCATTCTACATTTAAACTTCGATTTACTGTTTGAAAATGTTCTTCTCTATACTTGTTGTTTCAGAAACAAAAATTTGAGATCCAGAATATTGCAGCAGCAATTATAGTGGTAAATCATCATTGGTTTTCTAATATTGCGATTTAATTTTTTGCAGATGTATAATTCAATACTGGTTTTCGGATTATGCATAGCTTTTGCTTCAGGCAGTAAGCTGCCATCACCTGATAAAAAATATGAGAGTAAGTGATGTCTTAAGTTATGATTTAATTTATTCTAAAAAATAAAATGTTATGATTATTTACGCAAGCTTAGTGAAAATGGTGAACCTTAGATATGAAAATTAATATTATTATTGTCTATGCTAAATCTGCATTAATTGGCTTCCAGAAATTATATGTTGTTACTAGGCACTAAACTTGGAAAATAATAATCTGGGACCTGCGTTAGAAATAGAGGACATTGATGTGTCTCTTTGCACTGACATATTTTACAGTTTCGTTGAATTAAGTGCAAACGCTTCTGTTGAAATTTTTTATCCATATGCAGATATAGAATCCGAGGAATTCAGAAGGTTTAAACGATCTTCAGAAAAAGAATTCACACTTGAAAACCTTAGTTTGGGTCGGAGATACGACCTATGCACATGAGAACACAAAAAATAACATTGAGTAAGTTCTACATTACAAATTCAGGATTGAATTTTAGATGATCGGAATTGATAAAATCTTGTCTTTAAAGCCATAGAAAATGAACATCTGTGAAATGTATGAGATAACGGCATACTTTTTATATAGTAGTTTTAGTGAGATTCGCGTCCTAAATGTACCGGTGCCTCATTTTCAAATTAGAGGGTTCATTTAAGAAATCATAATTTTTACTTTTTTTTGGGATTATTAAGTACATTTTTGTGAAAATCATTGCAAATAAAATTTTAATTGGTACAAACCATTCACTTTGGCATGCAAAATAAGCCTCTAAGAGTTAAACATCAAGTAAAATTCAAAAGGCTTCAAGATCTTGTGAGACATGTATAAAAAGACAGTTTTTTATAATTTTTCCTTTTAACTGCATTGCATGCGTAAATAGTCTGAACAACAATATAAGCGCACAAAATTCCCTCTATAATTAAAAAAAAATTAATGTTTTCTCTTGAATAGTTTAGCAGATATGACTTTCAAACGTGATTTTTAATAGAAAAATTGACCTAAACAAAATTTAACTTTAGTTTCCGTGAAATATCTCATGCCTTGTACATTTTATATAAAAGTTGCGCTTATATTAGTTAAAGCATACTAAATTTCCCGAAGATCTAAAAAATAAATAAAATGCTCTATCTCTGATAGGTATCAAGTTATTGCGTCCTGAAAATCAACATTTTTTTTGTTTAATTATACATTAAGTTTTTCGGAAATAACTTAGGTCTGTTGAATTTCACGTGAAAATATATGCCCATATGAATGAAATAACATCATTTATTCAGCAAGATATCAAATATTGAATGTCACATCTTTAATATTTCGCAAAATTTCACTGCAAATTTTTTAAAAAGTAAATCTGTTTTTTTTTCTTATTCAGAACTGCATGCGTAAAAGCTTCCTGAGTGAGTTGAGCTCAAAATAGCCTTTTTAGCTCAAATTAGAAAGGAAACAACTCTTACTTAGAAAGATTTCACATACAGTTCAGAATAAGTAAAGAAAAAACAGATTTACCTTTTAGCAAAATTTATAAATGTTTATCGGAGAGCATGCTTTTCGAAACAAAATTTCACGAAATATTAAAGATAGAACAATCAATATTTAGTATTTTGCTAGAAAAATTATAAGCTTTCATTTATATAGGCATATTTTTCACGTGAAATTCCACAGACCTAAGTTATTTCCGAAAAACTTAATATAAAATAAAACTCAATAAAAAAGGTGATTTTCGGAACGCAATAACTTGATGCTTTAACTAGTATGAGTATAACTTTTATCCATAATGTACAAGACATGAGATATTTCACGGAAAATGAAGCTAAATTTTTTTAGGCGCGTGCGATGCAGTGACAAGGAAACATTATAAAAAAACTACCCTTTTTCATCTGCTTCACAAGATTTCAAAGCCTTCTGAATGTTACTTGATTTTTAACTATCAGAGTTTTAAGTGGTTTAAGCTAGCCGTGGCATGGACAGAAAACATAAAAATGTTTACTGAAAACAATAATGAGTCCAAAAGTATTACCAAACAGTATTATGTTGTGAAAAACTGGATTACACAAGGTGCTCCACCAAAGAAGTTAATACTAGGAACTGCTTATTACGGAATATTCTATACTTTGGCTAACCCAAAACAAATTGGTACAAGCGCACCATTAACTAAGCAAGGAAAATATTATGGTGCAACAGGATATTTGGAATTTTGTAATTTGACATGAAAATGGAAACATCTCTACGACGAAGAACAGCAAATGCCATATATCTACTATGGCAATCAAATTATTGCACATGATTATGTTGAGTAAGTCATAGACTGAGATTTTGTTCATGTTTGTATTTCGATAAAGATGAGAATATTTAATTTCAATATTTATTTTTGAGATCCATCAAGAAGAAGGCTGAATATGCTGAGAAACTGAAACTTGGTGGAGCCATGGTGTGGACTATGGATCAAGATGATTTCTTTGGTGAATGCGGAGAAAAGTTTCCACTTTTGAAGACTTTGAACCAAGTCCTAAGAAAAAAATGTTTAATTCTTGTATAAATATCAGCCGGATAAATAAAGAATTTATTCCATACATGATAATACTAATGGACCAGCATTTATTTCTTTAGTCCCTGGAATTAGCTATGACCGTTTCTCCTCAACAATAAGAGTATGCAAAGAAATAGACATAACCTGAAAATTATGCTACAATTATTATTGTTGAACAAACGAAATATTCTTGATTTGAACTCGATGTGACTAAAGCTTACAACTTGAAAGTGCACACAAAATAATAATGTAAACACAAATTTAGATGAACTCTTCACAATAAAAATCTGCACGAGAAATCCCTACACATGATATAGTTTAATGAATATTTTTTCAAGCACTACATAATTACATAATTACGTAATAAAACTCTGCAAGAGTTTACACAAGCGAATTGAAAGCATATTGTACCACTTTTTGATTCTTGGAATATGTGAGTAATCTTATTTAATTAATTCTTAGCCAGAAGGCAACAGTAAAGAGAGTGAAAGTGACTACTCTTTCTATGCAGCCCATCAGCAATTGTTAATAATTTCATTACAGCCCATCTCCCTCTCTGATTTTTCCAAAAAGCACAAATTCAATAAAAAAATTCAATAATTAAAATCGGACATTAAAAATAGGCCTAACTAATATTTAAATAAGTCGCCTGAGTATACCTGAATACTATTGAATGCGACCTGCTTTAAGTGACTAATTTTTTAATGTAAAAGAATCGATATCTCAACAACTGAGATATCGCATTTAAAGTTTTAGGCTTGCTTTTTTCGCAAAAATCCTATTTGAATCCGTTTTAAAAAAATTTTCCTTTCGAATAACTTATTCTTGAAAAAAATGATTTGTAATGAAGAGATAGGAAAAAGCCATGGCAAATTATTATTTAAGAACTTATTGAAGCGAGGATAGAATTTACAAAATAGATCCATCTCTTTGTACTTATGTAATTCATACTTTCAATTCCGTTTTTGACAGCAATAACATTCGAATCTGCTAATTATTCTCGGTAAGCTCTATTTATAGTTTTTATTTTTTCCTGGTCGATTTTAGGGATAAAAGTGTTATTATAAATGAATTGTAAAAGTGATTAGTTTATAATATCAGGAACGAGACACCTATCGAAATATTGTCATGACTCGTAACTATACAGGAAATATTCTTTTCACAAAATCAAACAAAATTTTCTGAATAAGAAAGAAATGGAAATGGTCTTCAATATTAACCAAGCATTACAAATATTCACCTGATGACGTAATTACCAATTGCGTGTTAGAATTAACTTTTGTCTTTTGGCCTTCACAAGATATGAGATAAAAAAATCTTGTCTAAGTCAAGCCCATATTCAGAAAAGCGAATTCTTTTGGTAATATTACAGATTTCTTTCAAATACATATTGTGCGTTTATGGAGCACTTTTATTTATTGAAAAACAACCAAAGCAATTATGATTGTTGAGAAATTTGAAAATTATATATTTTTTAGATTTTTATTCATCCAATATTATTAGTGCACGTGAATAATCATAGTTAATCTGCACAAATAATAAAGTAAAAAAATACTAATGTGAAGAATAATACAAAAATGAACATCTTACTATAGTGCAAAATCTTTATTCGTTTTCTAATATCGCAATTTCATTTCTTGCACATGTATAAGGTAATACTTTTTATTTTTTAAAAATGTATGTTTCATGTGGAAAAATCAATTGTTTGGTAGAAAATTTAACAATTTGGTTAAAAATTAATCTTCTTATTTCAAAATTTACCTATATATTAGAAAATTATAAATATCTTATAAATTCAACCATTTTTTTGAAATTCATATATTTTCTCAACAATACGTCTTTTTGGGAGAATATTAATCTCCTTGGTGGAAAAATCATCTTTTTGCTTAGAATCTAAATATTTGTTTTGAAATTCATCTTTTTCTCTTGAAAATTCAACTACTATGTTAAAAGTTGAACCACGTTGTTAAAAATGTGTTTGTTTTATTCACGTCTTCGCTTGAAGATTCTACTCTTTTGTAGAAATACATTTCATATTTCTTCTTAAAAATTATTTGTTTTATCTAAAAACTTTACAATTCCATTTCTGATTGACGACTTAGTTTTTTAGTTGAAGATTCTACTATTTCCTTCAAAATTCATCAAATTTGATTCAAAATTATATTTCTTGTTAAAAATTCATCTTATTCGGTTAAAAAGTTAACTCCTTTCTAAAACATCCGCCTTTTTAGATTGAAAATTAAACTCTTTTGTTGAAAATTCGTCTTTTTGTGCTGTAATCTCAATCTGCTTAGTGAAGAAATCATCTTTTTACTTAAAATTCAAATTTTATTTTAAATTCATCTTTCTTGCTTGAAAATTCAAGAACTTTGTTGAAGGTGGTACTACTTTGCTGAAAATTCGTTGATTTTACATTCAACTCTTTAGATAAAAATTTAACTTTTTTGTGGAAATGCACTTTTTTGTTAACATTTTTTTTTATTTGAAAATTTGAAAATTTCATTTCTGATAACAAAAATCTTCTTTGTTGAAACTTCATCTATTTGCTTGATAGTTGAACTATTTTGTTAAAAATTCTTCTTTTTTCGTTGAATGCAACCCGATGAAAATTCATTCATTTTTATTAAAAAGTAATTTTTTAAACTTAAATTTCAACTATTCTATTTCTGTTCGAAAACTGATCTTTTTTGGTTGAAAAATTACCTATTTTTTTAAATTGATATATTTTGTTAAAAATATGTTTTTTGGTAGAAAATTGATCTTCGCGATTGCAAATGCTTTTTTCTAGGTCAAAAATTCATAAATTTGATTAAAAATGCAACCTTTATGTTAATATTATGTCTGCTGGTTGAAAATTTAATTGTTTTCTTAAAAATTTGTCTTTGTAGCTGAAAAAATTTGAGTACTTGGTTCAAATTTCAACTATTTGGTTAAAAATTCGTCTGTTTTGCTTGAAAGTTCAAATATGTAATTGTCAATGCAACTGTTTGGCTAAAAATCAATTTGTTGCTACAAGAACGTATTTTGGAGTTGGAAATTCGTTACTATTATTAACTTATATCAATAACCAATATAATCATTTTCCGTTAAAAATTCAATACATTTCGACTTCATGGACGGTTCCTTAGTAGAAATTTAGTTTCTGTGATTACTTTCAAGCAGTTCTGGTAAATAATAGTCCAATACACCTGGCTGATCGAACTATTTGAAAAATCAGTAGGGCAAATCAATTTGATAATTGCGCGACATAGAGTAAGAAATCCTAGCATTTCTCAATGAAAATTTGAATCTAACTTACTGCTAGGGTGATTTGAAGGGGGTGTTGAAACATCATCCCCTGTCTCCTTTAGTTTTTTAAAAATTCATTGAGGCTAATCAATAAGAAGAATGTGTAAAATATGGCAAGAAATCCTAGCCTTTTTCTAGGAAAATTCAGATCGGCCTCACTGATGCAGAACTGCAATATATCCAATAAGAAGATCTTAAATGCCAGACAAAAAACCAGAACCCCTTTTAAGCACACCGTGAAGTATGTGATGTAAAAATATCCCTAATACACCTGTAGGCACATTCAGACGCATGTCTCCGTTAGGGTGTTTTTCTGGGGTTGTTCGAAGCTCATCTTCGAGAGCTTTGAGTAGATAAAAAAATCGTTGGGATAAACCACTTTAAAGATTGCACAATTTTTTTGATTTTCCGATGTAAGACGTTTTCGTCCAAGTGAACATGTGTGCGTTTGTACAAATGGACCTAAAAATTTTTAGGGACTTTTCAACTCATTATTTTTTTATTCTACCCGCCCCTACAAGGATAAGGATAACTCGCAGGACATTATGTACAAGAGCGACAATGACTAATAAAATGACAAGCTGTCAATCATTGACAATGATGAAGTGGGCTTGTAGTGATTCTACAAGATTATATTTATTTAATGAATTGAATAATTCAAATTTAAACCAAACAAGGTAAACCGTAAAAACATCATGAAATAATAATTAAAATTAAATATTAAGATTGGAATATATTAAAATTTTAATTCATCTATAGTTCCTCCTTATGTTGTCCAAATTAAATCGTTGTAATCCTGTTGGTTCAACTTTCAAGAATTCAAAAAAAATCCTAAACAGCAAAACACTACATAAAATTTTGAAATTGATTCGTTGAATTTAAATAAATTCTACATGCAAATGAACAGTATATTGTACTGAAATGCGGAAAGTAAGGAGTTCCAGAAGATTTTAATCTTCATCCTAATCACGCTCTAAGTGATTATTATGTATTAAAAAATAAAAAGTAATCTAGTGGAAAGACACGTCGATTGCAAGGGATTTCAGATTTAAAATCTTTGAAGCTCACTGTGCTCTCTGAAAAATAATTTTTATCACATCCAATGTTTGTCCATCGGAAAATAGTTTATATATA
>JAABKJ010003870.1:0-25223 GCA_011634705.1 Andricus grossulariae
TGAACTATTGAATTTTGAGGTATTCGAGGGAATTTGAAATTGATTTTAATGGTCTCAAAAGAATTCAGTCTGCCTCATCTAATGTAATTAGACTTTAGAGCGGTTAAAAATTTGAAAAATAAACTGATGACGATTCCCTTGACGCGCTATTGCAATATTTTTAAAATAATTTTGAATGCATGGATTTTTCAATAAGGAACCTATAAATTTTCAATTTAATTATTTTAATTCTAATATTCCTAACAAAAAAAAATATATATAAGTTTCTGATTCCGCGCCTAGAGGTGTTGAAGGCTAGTGACCTTCTAAGCATAAAACACCAATCAATTGAGACTCACGGTCTCCATTCTCTGTCCTCGCCCCCCCCCCTCCCGGTAACAGAAGTTTTGGTGGGACTGACGTTACAACTAGACTCTCCACCATAAGACGAATCACTACTTAACTTGTACATGATTTCGACTCGCAAAACAAATTTCGCGCATAAAAGTGGTAGTTGGGTGTACAATCTAAAGATTGAATAATACTGACGTAAAATAACCTCAGAATAGACTGGAACTTTGATTGACGAAATGTATAAACACGGTAAATGTAAAGGTCGAGTTTCAGGCGATGAATGGAGACTGGGTGTTTTGAATGCTAGGGGGGTGAATGATATTAAGGTCTTAAGGTCGCGAATGTAGAAACATAGAAAATGGGGTATTGAAAGGCGGTTTTATAATCTGATCAGGAGTAGGTAGTGAATCACATAGTAGTCAAGGTGTCGGTTTAATTATGAATGAAAAAGCAAGATAGCATCTCAAGGATCATGATTTTGTGTCTCCCAGATTGTTGTGGGCTAGGATGAAGGTAGGAATCAGAAGATTATTCATCGTAGTGTGCTATGCCCTAGTTTATAGTGACCCGAGAGAAGTCAAAGACGCCTTCTGGGACACTTTAAATGATACAATAAGTACTTGCGATCATGGTGAAAGAATCATTCTGCTAGGGGATATGAACGGTTGGGTTCTCTTCCGACGTCAGAGTACAGAAACAGAAAGGGTGCTAGGTAATTTTGGGGATTCAAGAAAAAATTACAAGCGGGAAAGATTAGTTAGCTTATGCTTAGAAAAGGGCCTATTCATTACAAATACTTGGTTTAGACATAAAATGATCCATATGTACACCTGGCGTAAAGGAAATGGCCACAGCTTAATTGACTTCGTTATTGCGAATGAAAAACTAAGAAAACTAGTAAAAGATACAAGAGTCATCAGGGAATCCGAATTCAATACTGATCATTACCTTTTAGTCTCCAAAATAAACTTAGGGCTGGGATGGAGAAGGAAGAGAACCAAACAAACGAAACAAACGCGAATAAAGATTGAAAATTTACAGAAACCGGAAGTGTGAATAGACATTCAGAATAAATTATACGAACGCATAAATAGAGCAACTTGGGAAGCGCTTATAAGCAACAAAGATATAGAAGGCGCATGGACTATGTTACGGGATATCATTATTAAAACTGCGACTGAAGTGTGTGGTACGGCGGTTGGAGGAAGAAAGTCTGGTGATGCATGGTGGAATGATGAAATTAAGGCAGCCCGACAAGAAAAGAAAAAAGCGTGCAAGAGAACTTTCAACAATCAGAGGTCTTAGCGATGAGGAGAGAAATTGGCTCAAAAATGATTACAGACACAAAAATAGGAAAGTTAAACGACTAGTCAAGGAAAGTAAAGATAGAATCAGAACAGAAGCAGAGAAGAAAATACAAAAAGACTTTAAAGAACGATGAAACTATTATTTAAAGAGATTAAGGGAAGTAAAAGTACAGAGTTTGTCAGCATGGGAAACAGCAAAGCTGAAATGCTCTATGATACAGACGAGATAGTAGACGCTTTAAAAGACTCTTCTAAAGAATTATTAGGAGCTGAAGATATAGGGCAACAGAACTGCGACATAGAACGTAATGCATTAGAAAAAACAATTAAAAAATTCATGTACATACCTCACAGGTTGTACGAATTGATAATTTTATGTATCGAGACGGGAGAAGTCCCAGACGATTGGAGAAAAGCGATTATCGTACCAATATACAAAAGAAAGGGACATAAAAGCTAGTACAATAATTACAGAGGTATCAGCTTATTATGTACCGAAAGTGAAATATACTCAAAAATAATTATCCGCAGAGTAATGAAAATAACTGAAGAAAGGATATGGGAAGTCCAAAGTGGATTTATGCCAGGAAGATCATGTACGGATCAAATATTTAGCTTAAGACAGATCACAGAAAAACAGCTTGAGAGTAGGAAAGAAAGTTTTCTGTGCATTTGTTGACCTAGAAAAATCATTTGAAAAGGTAAATAGAAGTAAACTTTGGGAAGTCATTAAAGAGTACGGAACCCATGGATGGCTCCTACAAGCAATAAAAATAATATATACAGGTAGTAAAGCGAGTGTAAGGGTGAATGGGAAACTGAGTGACTGGTTTGATATTATGCAAGGCGTAAAACAAGGATGCGTTATGTCCTCATGTCTATTTATCATATTTATGTATAAGTGTCTAATAATGGTCCTCTTCCGCGAAGAAGGTGTAGATCTCAAGACAGTGAGGGTACGTGGGTTGGCTTTCGCAGATGACAAGAATGTTATGGCAGAATCAATCGAGGACTTGAAAAAAATGTTGAGTAAACTGAATACAAGCATGAAGAACATGGTGTTTGAAGGAAAAAGTAAGAAAACAATGTGCAACATTGTCCTAAATGATGAGATATTAGAACAAGTTAACAAGTTTCTGGATGAAAATTTTGTTTGGAAAATATGCGTAATATTTTAAGAAAATACAAGAGACGTTTTGCAGAATCAAATTTTTAATGACAACAAAAAATCGAAAAGAAAGTTAAGATAAATTATTGCTAAATTGAATCCTGCAAAATATGTTTGGAAAATGTTATCATGATCGAAGAAAATTTAGGGAGTCATTTTACTTTGTTCGAGGCGTTCACTTATTTATCTCGTTTTTCTTTTAATTTTCAATTAAAAATATGATTTTTGAGAACACTTCTTGCCATTTTTTTAAATACTACTAACATTTCCAAACAAAATTTTTTTTCCAATTATCGTCATTTTAAATTCAGAGATAATTTTTCTGAACTTTAAACATTACAAAAAATTTCTTAGATAAAAATATTTTAATATTGTGTTTTCAATGAATAAATAATATTATCTAATAAAAAGTTTTTTCAATAGTTTAAATTCGGGAATTTTCATATTTCAAATTCGGAATTGCCAAAATATAAAAATCCCAAATAATAACATTTTCGAAAGAAAATTGCCGAGTTATAAAATATCCGACCCCATAAAATCCCCGGCACTATAGAGAATTTTCGAAATAAAATAATTGTTCTTCTTTAAATAAATATAATTTTTAATAATATATAACCAATCTATTTTTTGAAATTATTATTTGAATTTGAAATAAGTATAATTGACAATAATATTTCTCAATGCAAAAGACCAATACAAAAACAAGATTTTTCTTAATAGAGCAATAATTCAAAATATTATTTTCAATTTGAAAAATATTGAAAAAATACGTTAAACATTAAAAAATATATTCTTTGTCGGATATTTTATAATTCGGCAATTTTCTGTCGCGAATTTTATTATTCGGAAATTTTCAAATTCGGTGATATTATAAACTATCGGAAATTTTATTTTTTGCGAGTTTTTAAATTCGGTAATATTATAAATTATTGGAGAATTTTCCAATTCGGAATTTTTATATATTGCCAATTTTATAATTTCGGGAATTTTCTATTTTTAATAGTTTCTTTTTCGGGAATTTTACAGTCTTTTATTTATTACGTATTTTGTTTCATTTGATTTATTATTAAAACAATTTGTTAATTGTTTGAATTTGGGAGTTTCATAATTGGGAAATTTTCCTCTACGTGAATTTTATTGCGGAAATTATCCATTATCGGGAATTTGAAAATTCGATAACAGTATAAACTATAGGAAAATTAATTATTCAGCAACTTCCCAATTCATAGATGTTCTATTTCAATCAACTGTTTTATAGAAAATTCGTCTTTTCGGATAGAAAATTAACTTTTTTGTTAAAAAATCATATTTTCATGTTGCAAATTAAACTGTTTTGTAGAAAATTCGTCTTTTTGGCTCAAACGTTCAATATTTTGAATGAACTTTTTTTGTCTTCTTGACTGTAAAATGCCGGCAAATAAAATTTCTGGCACTACATAATTCGCGAAAAAGAGAATATTCGAAATAGAAAATTCCCGAAATTATAAAATTGCTGGTAATTTAAAATTCCCACCTAATAAAATTTCTAGTAATAGATCATTCCGAATCTAAACAATTAAAAAATTATTTCAATAATAAATAAATAATTAAATAACAGATAAAATAACAAATATGTTCATCAAACAACAGTATTACTTTTATTTATTATTCAATCAGTTTTTGATTGTTCAGATACGGTAATTTTATCATTCGGGAATTTCCCTGTGTCGGAAATTTTATTTCGAGAATTTGCTATTATTGGGAATTTCCAAGTTTGGTTACTGGACGACTGAATATTGAATTGCAGACATTATAAAATATCCGATACGACACAGAAAAATTTCTAAACCTTAACAAATGAAAAATTGTTAAATAATGAAAGAAGAAGCTTTTATTTGATAAACATATTTTTAGTGCTGTTTTATTATTTGGGAATTTCACGATTGGGACATTTTAAAGCATCGGTAATTATACAATTATGAGAATTTTATATTTTGAATATTTTCTTTTCCGTGATTCTTACAGTGTCGAGAATTTTCTTTTTCGGGAATTCCCAGGCGATCCTGTTTAGTTTCGGGAATTTTATAATTCGGAAATTTTTCTGTGTCTGCAATTTTATAGTGTCGGATATTTTCTAATGTCGGCATATTTTATTTTGTTAATTTATCTATCATCGGGAATTTTCCAATTCGTTAATATTATAAACCGTCTGGAATGTTATTATTCGGAAACTTCAGATTGATGATATATTATTATATTATTTGATTTTTTTTTCAACTTTTTCTCAGGTGAACCCGGTTTTTCATCATCAGCCACGGTCTAAGTCAAGTTCCTGATGAGATGAGGATGTTATAAATTAATTTAATACGATCTTTGAATAATAATCTTTTGTGATGATGTTATGGTAGATACAAAATTAGGAGCATGGTGTAGTTTGGAGTTCGTCTTTCGCCGCGGTTATTCTTACACAGCAGCCGCGAGCATTGTAGGTGACTATGGATGCTATGATGCCTCTGCTCTGATCTGCCACTCCACAGGCTTTTAGTCGCCTACTTCCTGATGATCTAGGAAGTTTCTTACAAAGCGACAGATGTTTAATAAAACCGCTTTCTGAGCTGCTGCCAGTACCCTACCGACTCCTAAATGTTCAAGATGATCAGTGCATCTTTCGTGCACATTGCCCCTAGCTGAAATCACAATAGGATAAAAACATGCATGTTTCACATTCCTCCATATTGTCTTTACTTTATGCCTTAGCTCGCTATACTTATGGATTTTTGTTGTATAGGTTGCCTGCAAATGCCATTCAAGTAGACAAGCAATGTCGATGAAGTAGGCTCTTCCACCTTTTTTCTCACGCATCACGATGTCGGGTGGATTGACTCAGATATAATGATCCGTCCCTATAGTAACATCCCAATATAAGATGTACTCTTTGTTTTCTAAAACGGACACTGGAATGTGTCTATAGAAAAGCATTCATTCTGTTAAGAACCCTAGGTTTAGGGCAAGTTGTTGGTTTATGATGCCCGCCACATCTGATAACCCTGTCCTGAATCGCAATGACGAATCCTTCCGTTTCTGGAAACTAGACGCCCTTTTCCAACCAAATTTTGGATGCCTCACTATCCACTTATGGTTGATCTAACGTTTTGGGGTGCTTGCCGTTGATGACTTTTTGTTTCCATTGAGTTTCTAATTCCTATATGGTTTATACCCTGATATTCATGGCCTCCTCTGAGAATAAATTCAAGGGCATGTATTCGAGATCCGCATTTCAGACCTTGCTTATCTCGCTACCTTGCTGGTTATTTTTCTTTACACTTAGTTCACGGTAGAACCTTCTTTCATCTGCCTAAAAGGTTCGATTTTTCTGTCTTCTTGCACTACTTCTCTCGTACCAAAGCAGTCTAGCAGTAGGAACATCAAGTTCCTTCTGTCTTCTGACCGTTGGCAGTCTATAATCTCATCCAATATTTCTGTTGTCAATGTCTCGATGTACCGAGGGTAGATGATTTTAGTAACATGGTGTATCAGCTTTCTGGTTCTATTTCCTTCCTTATATTGTGTTAATCGACCTCATTTGCCCCTTACTTTGTTCCCTTCCTAGGGCAAAGACTGCATATATAGGCCTAGTTCTGCGGACCAACGTTCTAATGGCTGTCACAGCTCCACAATAGACAAGATTTTGAACCTCTTACGGAGTTGGTGTTGCGTTCAAATGTCTAAGTAAAACGTTTTTTAGGTGCTGTTTTAGTGCACGCAGATCCTTTGTGATATACATCTTGGGCAGAGAATGCCTCTGTGTTGGTTCTACATGTCTGAACTCTATTAAAGCATGACCAAAATTCTTTTCAAGGTACTGTAGTTTTTCTGGGATTCCGTTTGCATCAACGTTATTAATGTCCGGATGTGTTTCTGGTGGATCCGGTACTTGATGTTCATTATTCCTAGCACCTATGCCGTCAGCTTCAATTAGGTCTTCGTTTTCGACATCTTCCAAAAGGATTTCATCAATAGGAAGCTGCTATTCCACTTCCATTTTGATGGCAGCTATTTCAGTAGCCTAAAGCAATCTGTTTACAGATATTGAGCGTTTTTGGTCTGGTAGGTTCTGCTCATTTATTCTTGTGGCTATCTCTGGTGTGGCGTCAAGCCGCACATTGCTCAAGTATGTTTTCATACGTTTCTCAAGTTTGAGATATTAGTTAAATCTAGTTTTCGACTACCGGTGGGAAGGGGCGACTCGAGAGACAAAACAGTACGCATTTGACCGTGAACCGTGTCGCACTTCCGCATTGACAAATTTATATTCTTTTACAAATGAAGTTACTTATGTATTTTTATTAAATCGTTTATTCCTCGTTTTACTTACATAAACTATCGAATCCCCAAATCTAGTTACTTGAGTAGGAAGAGACGATGATGCTCTCTCCTTATACTTTACCCACTTTTCTCTGCCAAAAAATAAAGGCGCAGAACATCGCTATTCATATTTTATGGTCCATTTTAATCGCCTTCTCGGTTGCTGAACCTCTTCGTCTGCCTCTGATTGAATCACCCCATCTGCCTCTAGATGACGTGGTAGTACTGGATCAACATCAGGTTGCGCAAAAACATCAATTGCTGCTGCTTGATCGTATGATGTGGCTTCATTTAACTGATGTTCATTATCGACGTTTTATCACGCCAAATAAACCTGTCGTTTAATCTCCATTGCTCGGTCTACTGAGATAAGAAGATTATTTCTGATGTACTTCACCTTAGCGATCAATTTTCTCGCCGGAACTACCTGTATGTGAGAATACTTTGCAGCAAACTTCGTACTGAAGTTGTATCCTTTTTCGATTTTAGTTTCGTACTTCGCATCATCTTAATAGAAACGTACCAATTCCCCTTTCATTGTGGTATCCCACCGTCCCGCATGTTGTGGCCCCCAGGGTTAGCTCCAGGGGCGTCCAGATGATCCTCGGGAAGAGACAAGCATTACAAAATATTAAAAATACTCTCCAACATAATTTACGGGTTTTGGTGTACCTCTTAGTTCCTTTCCTCTTCGATATCTGCCTGTCTGGCATGAGAAACCCTGTCAGTAGCAATGCTGCAGCCAACATAGCCGTCAAAGTCATGGGAGGAAAGCTCAAGCCTTATACAGCGACGCTGACGCGAGAACACATTATCATTATATTATTTATTTATTTTCGAATTCCCAAAAATGGTTAATAAAACTACGGACAAAGTAATATTCCCAAAATTTTAAAATCCGAAATTAGTAAATTTCCGAATTCTCAAATCTCTGAAAATGTTATATAAAACTATGGTCAAAGGAATATCTGCGAAATTTTATAGCCAGAACTTAGTAAATTTTCGAATATCCAAATACCCGAAAATAGTAAATTGCCGAATTTGCAAATTTCCCCCAACAAAATTTATTAGTACACTTGAGAATAAATACCCTATATGAAATAAAAGACTATTCTAACAGAAGAAAACTATTTTTTTTTGTGGCATTTGAAATCTTGGAAATTTACTTTTTTTCAGGAATTTAAATATTTGGATTTAAATATATTGGTAATTTAAAATTACGAGAGTAAGAAATTTTTGTAGTGTTATTTTCTTTTGGGATTTTTATTTTTGGGGACATTTCTGTTTCGGTAATTATTTTTTCTGCATTTTGAAAATTCGGCAAAATTGTGTCATGTCAAATAATTACCCGCTATTTCTTGTTTTTTTCAATATAATTATTTTTTGAATTTTCACACGACATTAAAAGTTATTTAATGTGTAAAACATATAAAAGGAAAAATAGCAGATACTTATTCCTTCTCAAGAAACAATCTGATAGGGTCAAAGTTTTAAAATGTTTGAAAATGGCAGATTGAGAATACTAATGTTGCACAAATTTTCAAAAATATCAAGATCGTACCCCCTTAACTTTTTACTTATTAGTGAAAATTACTTTAGTTTTCACGTCTGACATTTTCTGTTCTTTCCTTCTTTGTTTTAACCGGTTTTTATGGACACTGTCCCTTCTTTGGTCGGCTTTATACCGACGAGCGGAAGGTTAGTTTCACGCGCGTAGAACGTATGGGGGGTGAGAAACTTTCGCCTCGGAAAGCGCGTGAAAGAAGGGTTGCCAACTTATAAAATTCAGATATTCCAGCAAATCGACACTGCCGGTAACTGTGCATCATTAACTTTGATGACCTACGTTACCGACAGTTTCAATCAGCTGGAGTAAATGAATTCTATAAGTTGGCAACCCTTCTTTCACGCGCTCTCCGAGGCGAAAGTTTCTCTTCCACCAACATTTATACGCGCGTGAAACTAACCTTCCGCTCGTCGATGTAAAGCCGATCTTTGTGAAGAAAAGGGATGACATAATTTTATCGAGAAAGCAAGATCTCGAATGTGGAAAAATACCCATAAAATAACCGAAAATAAAGCTGCTGAAAATGTTTTATGAAATTTTAAAACCTGAAATTAGTAAATTTTTATATTCCCCAAAAAAGATTCAATAGCACTGGGATATACTTCCGAAAAATTCACCCAAGGATATTGACTTGATACTTGGCCTATGGGTTCCTTTGAGATTTTAGTTCAACGCACTGAAAGGATTTTTGGCGCAGATCAATATAAATTAAGTTATTAATAATTTTGCCTTTTTTTAAAATTAGGTTTTTTTCAAAATCTCGAAAAATATTGGATTTGGAAAACAATGTTGTTCACAAAATTTGTATATCTCGTCGAAACACGTATTTTTGATACGTATACTACTTTTCTAAAATTAATATTTTTCGAGAAAAATTACAAAAATGAATTTTCAGATTTTTTGATACAAAAACATGTCAAAACTTGCGATATCAGTGTCCAAAAAAGTTTTAAAGGATAAGCTTTTGGCGTTGAAAAATATTTAAGACCACCACTAGGATGCGTGGTTTTTTTTGGGGCGTTGGAAAAAGGTTCGGCTTGAGTGGTGGGAGGGGGTATTTTAAATTACCCACGCCATTTATGCCGACCCCATTCTCAACACCCCACAAAAAAAATGAAAATTCATTTTTGTCGTTTTTATCGAAAAATATTAATTTTAGAAAACAAGTACAGGTATAAAAATATGTGTTTCGACGAGATCTACAACTTTCATGAACAACATTTTTCTCCAGAATCCATATTTTTCGAGATTTTGAAAAATTACTAAAAAAAAAATCAAAATTAGTAATGACTTAATTAATATTGATCTGCCCCAAAAATCCTTTTAGGGCCTCCAACTAGGGTCTAAAAGGAACCCCTAGGCCAAGTATCAAGTCAATATTATTGGGTGAGCTTTTCGGAAGTATACCGTAGTACTGTTATAGGCCTGGGAATTTTCCGCGAATCTTCCAGGCCGTGGTCTGAGGGTTCATTTAAAATATTCTCCAGCATTTCAGTTCGAGTTTTGCTCTCCCGCATCTTATGACTCGTTTGCAAGAACCATCTTTCTACCTGCAATCGCTCTTTGAAGCCGGCAGAGAGGAAAGGAGAGATTCTTCCGTCGCCTCCCTCTCACTCTTTCCTCTACCCTCTCACTCACACTTCCTACTCACGGAACTTTCCGCTCCTTCGGTCTCCCCGCGCTTCTTGCGGACCTATCATTATTTTGTTTACATCAGGACAATGTTAAAAACCTTAGTTTACCAGAATGATATTAATATAGATCATAGACTTTCTCTAGCTGTTTTTAAATTTTGGTTAAAAGATTATTTTGTAAAACTAAAATTGCCTAAGCAACGCAGCTACGCTCGAGAAAGCAGGGAGTAGGCTAGACTTTTGTGTTCGAAAACTAAACCTCACAGTCGCGGGGTGCGCAAGGCCCAGGCCCTGTCACCTTAGCTCTTTCACTTTACTGACTCTCGTCTTTGTTTTGCTCACGCCGAATGATTTTTTCTTCCTTCTTCGTGATTCTCATACTTTTTCGGTAGTTTTATTTTCTTTCGGGCTTTGCATTTTTGGGGAAATTTCTGTTTCGGTAATTATTTTTTCCGGTACTTTGAAACTTCAGCTAAATTATGTCATCCCATTTGGATATTTCAAGTCCTCTCATAAATTCTTTTTATTGTTATGAAAATGAAAGGTAGTTTAAAGTAGATACAAATAGTTAGTAACCAAACAATATTTTTTTTTGTAAGAAGTTCCAAGTCACTTGAGATTAGCACGTGATTTTTTTTCTTTAAAGACACGAGGCGCAAAACGTTTCAAAACCTGTGTACAAAACGTGTTCAAAGATTCTCAGCGAAAGACGCAAGAACGTGACGCACCCGCCTTCGAAGAGAAACCATAATCATAGGATATTGAATGATTTGTTCTGTAAACGTAGGACTTCGATATAGTCACGTGACATACCTCACGAACTTCCTAGTTAAGAGAAATGGCTAATTGTGAAGAACTATTTACTTCTACATACAATTTCATAATAATAATAATGACATCATAAAATAGTAACTACCTTTATAAAAAATACACGAAAGAGAAATAAAAAAGATTGAATTTAAAATAATAATTTTTTACTTAAAAAACTATTTTTCAACAAAATAATCAAATTTTCAATCAAATAGATAAATTTTCAATTGAAATTATGAATCTTCAACTTCAACAAATATATGATTTTACAAAAAAATAGTTACTCTAAATGAAATGAATAAATTTTCAGTTAAAAAATTAATTTTGAACCAAAAAAAAACATTATTAACCAAACAATAAATTTTCAACCAAACAACTTTTAACCAAGTTTTTGAATTTCCAACTAAAAAATATACATTTTCAACAACAAGAAGGACCTATCAACCAGATTGTTGAATTTCTTAGAAAGCAGATTAATTTTTCATCTGTAGTTGTATTTTCAATCTAAAACATAAATTCAAGAAGTATCAATCACGAAATTGTTGAATATTCAGTTGATAAACGTAAATTTTTCACCAAATATTGACTAGTTGAATTTTCAGTCAAAAAATTCATTTTCAATCAAAAAGAACGAATTAAAAAAATAGTAAATATTCAACCAAAGAGATAATTTTTTTAACTAAAATGATGAATCTCCAACCGAAATATTTAAATTTTCTTGTGAAAAAGTTAATAATTTAAGAAGAATTTCAAACGAAAAATGTATTAGCTGATATTTGAACCAAAATGGATTCTAATTTTGAATCAAAAACAGTTGAACTTAACCAAAAACAAAGAATTTTCAACAAAATAGTTAAATCCATAACTGAAAAGATTAATTTTCAACAACAAAATTGACTTTTTAACCAAAAAAAAAGGATTTTCAACCAAATTGTTTCAATTTTAACAGAGTAGATTAAGTTTCAACAAAATAGTTGAATTTTCAACCTAAAACATGTATTTTAAACAAAAACAAAAAAACAAAAAAGTTAATCGATAAAGTAGTCCAACGATCATTTATTATTCGAATGTGTTTACAACAACGTTTCGGCAACATTTTTGTGCCTTGTTCAGGTTAAAATTTATCTGATAATAATATTATAAAGAATTATAAAATTTTTTGACAATGAAATCCATGTTTGTTTCCAATCGAAAATATTATTTCCTGATAAAAACACTAATTTTTAAACCATTTGTTAACAACTATGGTCAAAAGTAAATAAATAATATATATGTAAATAAATTTGTAGGAATTTTGATTCTAGTTCAACTCTCTTTTGACAGAAATCCTTTTGCGGATAAACCATGGTCTGACAACCTCGAGGTACATGATACTGAAATATTATGAATTAGACGATTGGAAAATGTTTACATGCAAATTTACTTATAACGTCGAATGAACTGCAGATAAAAATTTGGATTCAAAATGAAAATTTTAATTGATATTTAAAATGCTGAGATAAGTGTTATCAAAATTTAATATTGCAGTTTGTAAATTCATGCAATCATAATAATGATCATGTGCCGATGCATGTTTTGATAGTCCTGTGTTTTGGTTTCCTATCCGAAAATCTCTTTTATATTCTGTGATTCTACTTTTAAGTCTCCTGCCAGTTTCACCGATGTAAATTTCATTGCATTGTTTGCATTTAATTAAATAAACTACATTCGATAAATTCTCTTTAAAAGCAGAGTCTTTTCTATTCTGAAAGGTGTTTCCTAATTTATGATTATTTTGAAAATAAGACGTCATTTTATGTTTTAGACTAGACTTTTGTATTCCAAAACTAAATTGGGCACCGCCTACAATCTTGCGTTCCTGAAACCTTACGGTGCCGGGGTGCGCAAGGCCCAGTGCCAGTCACTTCAGCTCTTCCGCGTCACTAACCCTCATCGTGCGCCCTCATATTATCTTTATTTTGCTTACGCGGTAAGTTTCTTAAATTAAATTTAAATTGTTTTTTCTTAAATTAAAATCACTGAGTGTCATAGCCTTATCAATGTGTCCTTTTATTAAGCCAATCTTTTGACTGAATTCATGATGTGAATTATAGTTAAAATATTGGCCAGACCATGTTTGTTTCCTAAACCAATCTGTAATGATGTTACCTTCATGTGTTTTTTTATGGAAATATCTAAAAAAATGTATATTGTCATTATTTTCAGTTTCATGTGTGAACTTTAAAGAGTCCTCTATGTTGTTGAATGCTTGAAAAAATTCATTAATTTTTACATTCTCATCCTATAATGAAAAGGTATTAGATTTGTGTAAAATTTGACCCCCCCCCCCTCCACCGTTTTTGTCAAGTGTTCATATTTTGAGACCCCCTGAAATCTAAAAATAGGTTTTTACGAATGTGTCTGTCTGTCCGTCTATCTGTATGTATGTGTGTCTATATATTTAGTTTGTTAGCACAATAACTTTCAAGAGAATTCACATATTATCTTAAGCTTTGGTATACTCTTCAAGTGTCCAGAATGAAGGTCAAGGTTGTTAGCCAGTTATTTTTGATGAAAATTCAAAAAGTGAGCGCATTTTCAAAATTTTTTAGACCACTTCTTTTCAAATTCAAAAATTCTATGTACGGTTATTAGTAGTACTCGAAAATACGAACAATTCATATATTGATGACTTTTTTCGACAAAAAAATTACTGGAGTTATAGCGTTTACAAAATTCAAAAAAAAACATTAACATTTCAAGCCAAACAACGCACGATATGAAATAATGTTAGAGAAAGAAAAACGTTGAATTTTGAATGCCCTGGAAGATTATCATAACAACTTTTCAAAGTTTTTTGAAAAATTGAAAATTCAAATTTTGACCGCACAAAAAATGATGAAAAATCAAAAATTCTATTTTGTGGTCAAACTATACAAGATCTAAAAAAGATGATCGAAAAAAAATTGCGCATTAAAAAAAGATCTACAAATTTGTTATGAATCACTTTTTAATAGGACGCGTAATTTTTGTTATATTCGTAAAAAACTACATTGAAAATAGAAAAATTGAATTTTTAGAGAAACGACACAAGATACAAAAAAAATAGATAAAACTTGTTCATAAAAAAAGAGCTAAGCATTTTTCATTTATAATTTTTTGATAGGATGCGTCCTTTTTGTTTTTATCGTAAAAAACCACACTGAAAATAAAAAAATTAAATTTTTTGGAAAACGGCACAAGGTACGAAAAAAAAATTAATAAAGAAAAGTTGTTCATCCAAAAAGGATCTAAAAATTTTGTTATTGATAATTTTGAGATAGATTAGGTGGATTTTCTTTTAATCGTAAAAAACAAGATTAAAAATAAAGAAATTAAGCGTTTGGAAAAATGACATAAAAGAACAACAACAAAAATTAAAAGACAAAAGTTGTTCGACCAAAAAAGAACTACAAATTTATTATAAACTCTCGTTATGAAAAAATATTTAATAAAAAATACCTTCTTGAAAAACGGACACAAGCTACAATAACATTTTATTTCACACAATTTTTCGCCTAAATTATATCTACTTCTTCTCAAAACCACTTTACACTAGAATGCGTATTTAATAACATTAAAAATAAACAAATTAAATTTATGGAAAAACGACACAAGTTGAAATAAAATATTTAATAACAAAATTGTTTTTTTTTTTATTCTAATAGTATGCGCACTTTTCTTATTGATAAAAACAAGACAATGAAAATACATATGTTTCAATATTAATGCATATTATGAATTGTAATAATATAAATATATTGAAATGATACATTTTTCATGGTAGCTGAGAATAAAGAATTGAGTGCGGAGCACGAGATACGTGATGAGAATATGTTCATTGAAGCCGAAGGAGCTTTAACAAAAGAGAATTCACAATCACCAAATTACAGTTTTCGATCTTTAATTTTAAAAGGTCTGCGCAAGATAAATATATCATCGAGCGCGAAGCGCAAGAACCAACAGTCGCGCGCCCTAGGCGCGCTCAAACTTGCGAGCGAAGCAAGCCATGCGCGATGAAAATGTGTCCGCGCAGCGGGCAGATTTTTTCAGTAGGAATGATCCAAAAATTTTAATCACGGAGAACTTTATTAACGAAAAGAGAGGATCCTTATAAGTATACGTTATATTTGAACCGGAGAAATGCATTAATACCCGCCAAGTGGTTAAAATTAAAAAGATTTGTTTATAAAAATTTTTCGAAATCAAAAAATTAACAGTGACCATTTCCATTTACATATGTGGTTTTCGTCTATAACATGATCGGATCCTTCCACTCTCTTTTTATTTCATTTTTTCTGTTACGCGTTTTCCATGCGTCATAAATTTTCACCTGCATTATGACGCAGAAAAACCAGTCAAATAATCATATGGAGGCAAGTGCATTATGCATATTCCCATTGACAAAGTTTTCTCGATACATTTTTTTATTCTCGGGAGATCACAAATGAATATTGAAAGCTATCTATTTTTTCTTTGGATTAAAAGTTAAATAACCATCTATTCTCGTATAGATTTATATATTTTCCTATTATATGAACTTTTACTTTCATTGCCTTTTTTGTTACATATATTCAATGTCACATTTTTAATTAAATTAACTTTTACTGTCGAATAATTTTTTTCCCAACCAAAAATACTTTCCAGCTTCAAAAATGTAAATTTGAAAACTTTCAAATTTAAACGGATATTAAACTGGATTCTATGTATTTGTGCATTTATCTGATAATGATTTTGAAAAAAGAAGCTTTTTGAGAATTTTAAAAGGTTTCAAGAGAATACAAATTTTCTTAAGATTCCTCGGAGAATTTCAAATGATTTTTTATTCGAAAAAATGAATTTTAAGGGAAAATTAAAAAGTGTTTCAAATGATTTCAAATGATTTCTTAAAATTTCGAGAAAGAATGCAGATGATTATAAAGCGAAATTTTTCAATTTTTCAAGAGATATTTAGAAGTTTTGAAAAGGTTAAAAAAAGTTTTTAAGTTGGAAAGATTTCAAAAATTTAAAAGCAAAACGTTGATTTCTGAAGATTTCAAACTAAATATTCAAAATATTTTAAAAAGTTTTCAAAGATATTCAGGAGAATAAACAAATTTCCGCAAGATTCCTATGAAAATTTAAATTTCAAAAGACTTAAAAATAATATCAATCTTGAGAAGGTTGCAAAAAATTTAAAACGAAATTTAAATTTCATAAGATTCTTAAAAAACAATCTATTTAAGAATTTCGAAAGGTTTCGAGCAAATAAAAAATTTTCTTAAGATTCCTCAGAAAATTTCAAATGATTTTTTATTTCGGAAAATGAATTTCAAGAGAAAATGGAAAAAGATTTCAAAACATTTCGAATGATTTTCTAAAATTTCAAGAAAGAATGGAGAACATTTTTAAGAAAAATTTTTCGATATTGCAAAATTTCAAAATTTTAGAAAAAATTTGAGTAAATTTAAGAGGTATTTAAAAGTTTTGAAAAGATTCAAAGATAATTTAAAACTTTGAAAGTTTTCAAAAAATTACAAAATAAAACTTTCATTTTTGAAGATTTCCGTCAAAATATTTAAATACTTTAAAAAATTTCGACAGGTTTTAGAAGAATAACAAGTTTTTCTTAAGATTCATAGAAAATTTTGAATCGATTTTTTATTTAAAAAAAAATTAATCTTAACAAAATATTTAAAAAGATTCTAAAACATTTCAAATGATTTCCTAAAATTTCGGAAAACGATTTAGAAGATTTCCGAAGTTTTTTTTTTTGGTTGAAAATGATTTTTTTAACTAAAAATTTAACTACTTTATTTTTGACTATAAATAATTCTTTTTTAGTTAAAAATCAACTATTTGTTTGAAAATGAATGTATTTTGTTATAAAAGTTATTTTTTTTGTAAAAAATTAATCTTCCTGGTTAGAAATTCATTTTGTTGAAAATTGAACTATTTTCTTGGAAATTTTTTGTTGTAAAAATTAATTTTTTAAATTCAAAATAAATTTTTTTTATTTTTGGTTACAAATATATATTTTTTATGTATAAAATTAAGTATTTGGTTGAAAATTCATCTTTTTTAGTTGAATCTTAGGCTACTTGGTTCGAATTCATACCGTTTGTTAAAAATTCGTCTTTTTCGGTAGAAAATTAATTAGGTTGGTAGAAAATTCATATTTTGGTGGAAAATTTAATTATTTGATTACAAATTTAACGGTTTTGTGAAAAAGTCATTTTTTGGTTGACGATTCAACTATTTTGTTGAAAATTCGTTTTTTTTTTGTTGAAAATAATGTTTTAACTGATAATTTAACTACTCAACATTTTATGGAAAATTTATCTTTATCAATTAAAAATTCAACTATTTAGTTAAAAAATGTATTTGTTGTAGATAAAGAATTCAACTGGTTCCTAGAAAATTTAGGTAATTTGTTAATAATTAGTCTTTTTCGGTATAATATTAATCTTCTTGATTGATAATTTAGGTTTTTAGTTGAAAATTCAACTATTTGGTGAGGATTTAATCTAGTTTATAAGAAATTCAACAATCTCGTTAAAAAGTCTTTTTTTTTTGTTGAAATTCAATTATGTTGAAAATTAGTTTTTTTTTGTTTATATGTTAATTTTTTTCAACTGAAATGTTAACCATTCTATTTCTAGTTGAAAATTTATCTTTTGATGGAAAATTCTTCCCTTTTTTTTGGTTGAAAATTAATTTGTTTCAACTGCAAATTTAACTGTTTTATTTTTGGTAACAGCTTTTCTTGCTTAGTTTCAAATTCAACTATTTAGTTAAAAATTTAAGTATTTCGTTAAAAAAATTCTCTTTTTTGTAGAAAATTAATCTTATTAGTTAAAAATTCAACTGATTTGTTTAAAATTGAAGAATTTTTTATAAAAATCGTTTTTTTTTTTTTAAATTTATTTTCAACTAAAAATTGAACTATTCCAGTTGAGGATTCATCATGTTAGTCAAAAATTTATCTCTTCAATTGCAAATTTTATTATATTTTTGAAAGTTAGTTTTTTTTAGTAAAAAATTATTTTTTCAATTCAAAATGTAATTCAATTTTTATTACAAAATTAATCTGGTTTGAATAAAATTCTACAATTTTGTAAAAAAAGTAATTTTTTCGTTGAAAATTTAACTGTTTTGTTAGATAATTCAACTTATTGGTTGAAAGTGCACATTTTTTGTAAAAATTTCATGTATGTTGTAGAAAATTTGTCTTTTTTGGTAGAAAGATAATCTTTTTGGTTAAACATTCATTTTTTGGGGTGGTTGACAATTAACTGTCTTAAAAATATTGTTGAAGGTTTAACCAAAAACAAGATGTGTTCACCTATTATTTTATATTTTATATATTATATTATTTATTATATATTATATATTTTATAGAAATAGATCACATTTCAGTTAAAAAAAAAACTTTTGAATAATAAAAAAATGAATTTTCAACATTGTTAAATTAAAAGAAAAAAGACTTTTTAACGAGATTGTTGAATTTCTTATAAAATAGATTAAATTCTGACCAAATAGTTGAATTTTCAACCGAAAACCTAAATTATCAATCAAGAATATTAATTTCATACCGAAAAAGACTAATTATTAACATAATACCTAAATTTTCAACGACCTATTCGAATTTTTTAACTAAAACAGATAAATTTTTTAACCATATAGTTGAATTTTTAATTGATAAAGATAAATTTCCCATCAAATTTTAAGTAGGTAACTTTTCAGTTAAAACATTATTTTCAACCAAAAAAGGACGAATTTAAAAAAAAATAGTTGAATTTTCTACAAAGAATTATTTTTAAACAAAGGAAATGAATGCTTAGCTGATATGTAAAAAAAAATTACAGCTGATGCGTCAACCAAAAACAGTGGTTTTCAATCAAGAGAGACGAATTTTTAACAAAATAGTTGAATCGTCAACCAAAAAAATGACTTTTTCACAAAATCGTTCAATTTTTAATCAAATAATTAAATTTTTCCACAAAAAATATGAATTTCATACCAACAAAATTAATTTTCTACCGAAAAAGACGAATTTTCAATAAAGGGTATGAATTTAAACCAAGAAGCCTAATATTCAACTAAAAAGATGAATTTTCAACCAAATAGTTAACTTTTTACCTAAAAAAGATACATTTGTAACCAAAAATGGAAAAAAATTATATTTTGAATTAAAAAAATTAATCTTTAAAAAAAAAAGAATTTTGAACAAAATAGTTCAATTTTCAACCAAGGAAATGAATTTTTGACTAAAATTATGCATCTTGAACCAAAAAATTAAGTTTTAATGAAGCAGTTCGACTTTCAACAAAGCAGTTGAATTTTCAAAAAACAACAAAATTAATTTCTAACCACAAAGAATAATTTTTTACAAAAAAAAGGACTTTTTTAATAAAATACATTCATTTTCAAACAAACAGTTGATTTTTAACTAAAAAAAAATCATTATTTAGCGTCAAAAATAAAATAGTCAAATTTTCAGATAAAAAAATAATTTTCAGCAAAAAAAAAGTTCTGAAATTTTCTAAATCGTTTTCCGTAATTTTGGGAAATCATTCGAAATGTTTTAGAATCTTTTTAAATATTTTGCTAAAATTAATTTTTTTTGAATGAAAAATCAATTTACATTTTTCTACGAATCTTAGGCCAAACTTTTTATTCTTCTAAAACCTTTCGGAATTTTGGAAAAGCTTTTAAATATTTTCATTGATATCTTCAAAAATGAAACGCTTAGTTTTTAATTTTTTTTAAATCTTCTCAAGTTTCAAATTATCTTTGAATCTTTTTAAAACTTTTAAATACCTCTTAAATTTACTCACATTTTTTCTAAAATTTTGTAATTTTGCCAAATTGCACAATTTTTTTCAAAATCTTCTCCATTCTTTCTCGAAATTTTAGGAAATCACTCAAATTATTTTAAAATCTTTTCGAATTTAAATTTTCGTAGGAATCTTACGAAAATTTGTTTATTCTTCTGAATATCTTTCGAAATCTTAAAGAATATTTTGAATATTTAGTTAGAAATCTTCAGAAATCAACGTTTTGGTTTTAACTTTTTGAAATCTTCTCAAGTTTAAAATTTTTTTAACATTTTGAAAACTTCTAAATATCTCTTGAAAAAATGACAAATTTGGCTTCAAAATCATCTACATTCTTTTTCGAAATTTTAGGAAATCATTTTAAATCATTTGAAACATTTTTGAATTTTCCCTTAAAATTCATTTTCAAATAAAAACTCATTCGAAATTTTCCGAGGAATCTTAAGAAAAATTTGTATTTTCTTGAAACCTTTTAAAATTCTGAAAAGGCTTATTTTTTCAAAATCATCAAAAATCTACATTTTGTTTAAAATTTTTGAAATCTTCTCAAGATTTAAATTTTTACTACATTGATGGGGCATAAAATTCGTAATCTTTAATAATAGATCAATGCATGAATACACAGAATCCCATTTAATATTCGTTTGAATTTGAAAGTATTCAAATTTTCAATTTTTTAAGATGGAAAGTATTTTTGGTTGGAAAGAAAATTACTTGACAGTGAAATACAATTTATTTAAAAATGTGAAAATTAATATATGTGACAAATATAGGGAAAAATATACAACTATACGAGAATAGGTGGTTATTTAACCTTTAATGCACAAAAAAAAATACATAGCTGTCACTATTCATGTGTGATCTCCCGAGAATAAAAAAACGTATCGAGAAAACTTTTTCAATGGGAATATGTATAATGCACTTGCATCCACATGATTATTTGGCTTTTTATTCTGCGTCATAAATCAGGTGAAAATTTATGACGCATGGAAAACGCATAACAGAAAAAATAAAATAAGAGTGTGGAAGAATCCGATCATGTTAGACGCAAACCACATATTTAAATGGAAAAGGTCACTTTTAACTTTTTTTTTTTGAAAAATTTTTATAAACAAATGTTTCAAATTTGAATGTTTTTCTCCGGTTCAAATATAACGTATATTTATTAAGGATCCTCTCTTTTCCTCAATAAAAATCTCCGTGATTAAAATTTATGGATAAAAAAATAACCTGTATGAGCGCGAAAATTATTTTAAAAAGTTAAAAATTAACAAAATGATATCGATTTTGTTGAAAACATAAAAAACCTATTTTCACAAAAAACCCAAACTTTTTTTGCAAACAACCAAAATTCTTGTGGACAACAAAATAGTTTGCCCCTCATAAAATATACAATGCCTTCTATATTCAAGCACGCTTTTTTGAAAAATATTTATAAACATTAAAAATTAGGGTTCCTAATAAATTTGAGTTTCTTTTTCCATCTAAATTTCAAAAAGAGGAAAACTTTTTTTTATAAAAAACCATTTTTTTATGATATCCAATGTTGAGACAAGATTTGTGCTTATGCAAAGAAGACCTTTTGTAAGTTTTTTTCGGACCAAATCATTATTGTGAGCACTAGAGTTTTTTCGAAAATATATATTTCTTTTTTCATGTCTTTTTTCTTGATATTTCTTCGTATCTATTGTTGTTTGTAAAAATCAAAAACTGAATTTCCCGAAAAGAAATTCTAGTAGTCACAACAATTATTTGGGCCGTATAAAAATCACAGAATATCTTCCTTATAGAAGTCCCAATTAAAAAAAAGTGGAAAAAATCGAAAAGGTCGGGGATTTTTTTTTGAATGGGCTTTTTATGTTTAAAAAAAACAATGCCATTTTGTTCATGTTGAAACTTTTTACAGTTTTCTGATGGATTTTAAAAGAAATCGATATACCTAACCAGAACCTGCAAAGAAAAGTTTATCTTGATTAGATCAAAAGTCAGAGATATTTAAAACCGAATTTATATTTTTTAGAGAAATAAGCTTTAAATATCAAATTATTAATTTTGAGAATTTAAACAAATTTCCCATTGGTACGAAAATTATAGTAATTTTCTATGAACATTTTTTTATATTGAATGCTAATAAAAATATAACTTTTTTTTAAGTAAAGAATTTTAAAAAATGAGGAAAAATTACATTTTTTAAGATTCAGTAAATTTTATTTAAAAAAATCATTTTTTTATTTTTCTGTATTACATGTTCTCAGCAGCAATGGACTGCATAATTTACTCAGATCCTAAAAAAGTGATATTTTTTTAATTCAATTTTTTCATCAGCATTTAATACCAGAAACATAATTTTTGCACTCACAGGGAATTTTTTTTAATTAAAATTTTTTTTAAGTTGACCTTATTGCGGCAATGTCGGAGCATTTTTTATTTTTAAAAATCATCAGAGTTTGTTATTGTCAATAATACGTAGCAACTTTTCAGCAGTTATATTTCATTTTCAAAATTATTTTATTTTCGGCCCACCCGAGTAGACACTAACAGTAATAAATTAAATTTCATGTGATAAAATATATAGAATTTTCTAAAATGATAATATTATAAATTCTTGAAATATAGCACTAGAAAATTATACTGCTTTAGAGAATGGAATGAAATAATTTTATCGAAAAAGCAAAATCCCGAATGTTGAAAAATACCAAAAATATAATTAAGGGCATGTACCAGATTGTCACGTGACTAATTCCATTGTCTCCATTCGGCGACTTCATAATTTGAATAATGTAAATATTGCATTGAAATTTTGTAAAATGGTTCAAAATAAATAAGTGCAATTTTATTAATTATGCTTCTTCATAGAGGGAGCGTTATGATCACATAAAATTTTTAATATATTTTTTTGACATATATCGATATGATTCGACCCCAAGCAATTAAAAATACAATTTCAAAAAATGCCAGGTCAGCACTGTATGGGGGCTAGCCATGTTGTGTAAAGCCATGTTTCACCAGAAATTGCTGAATAAGCTGCGATGAATGGGCCGGTTTGTTGTCGTGGTCAAGGATCCAGTCACCAGTTTTCCACAAATCAGAAATGATAGAAAAATTCGCGAGAAGACTGAATGAGTATTAGATTATTATTATTATAGAAAGGTAATATTTTAATTAATACATTTATCAAAATTTTTGATAAATGACTTGCTTCCCATTTGGCTTTTCCTCTGATAATTTAAACAATATGTCCCATATTCAACCCAGTGATCGACACGTGTTAAAGTCGAGACACGTGGATGCAAATACTAAAATTCTAAAGTAGACGCTGGTATTATAATTAAGCTTCCCGAGTAGCCTTCATTCCATTATACGAAAGGGCGAGAGCTTTACTTTTAGAAATTACCAGAAGCACTAGAGAGAACAATATAATTGAAGATTCGTTTTATGTGAATAAATATAAAATATAAAATTGATTCCAAATAATTTAAATTTCAAAGAAATTGAAATGTAAGCATGGGTATAATTTGCGTTGAAGTACGTTGAATATAAATTTACTGTCTCTGATTTCATATTTGGTATAAATTTCAAATGCTGCCTACCTTAATTTTTCATGAAAGAATAATAACAATATCAATAATACAGAATAATAGGCATTATTCTGTCGAGTGAACAGAATTGTGCATTTCAACTGAAGTCAATGAACGACTTCTCTTCTCTAGAGATTACGTGGCATTCGAATTTAATCAAGCTATAATTTAATCGAATATAATCAATTTGACATTTCAGATGAATGTTCACATATTTGAATAATCAATAATTTGTTATGACCTCTGTCTTTTGGGACAAAGAGTTTTTACTTAAATTATTAAAAGAGTTCATATTAAAAAAAAACAACTAATTTTCAACCAAGTAAAAAGTAAAATTTTCAAGCAAAGAACTGAATTTTTAATAAAAAAAGATGAATTTTCAACTAAGAAGATTAATTTTCAACCAGTTAGTTGAATTCTCTATCAAATGTTAGAAGCCACGGCTCAGAGTTGAGAAACACTGAGAGAATTTTGTATTTCACTCCATTAAGCTTTGTTGGAACTTTTCCAGAAGTTTCCGAACGAGGATCTAAAGGTCGAATTCAAACATTCCTCGGTGTTTCAATACGAGTTTGCTCACCCCGATATCATGACTCATTTGCTTAAGACTCTTTTCTCTACCCTCCAACTCGTACTTCAAAAACTTCAGAAGTTAGAGTTTGGTCTTGAACTGAGTCAGGCGAAATAATTAAAATGTGAATTACATGCTTTAAACAGATAAATAAAATCATTTACTATGTGTCTGGGGTCGCTTTCTTGATAAAATATGTTTTCGTTTATTCAGGTAAAATATTACTGTCATCATTAGGAGTTGTAATATTATATTCTTTTGCCGCTTATAGAAATTTCTTTAAGCTACTTACCATTTCTTAAGATATTACATATCGTTATTATTATGGTATTATTCCACTTGCATTCTATTATAATAATTACGTGTGGCGTGTGGCTTATGCAGTCTATAGTGTATATTAATTAGGTTTCTGAGCGTATTTTAAAGTTAAATTAGAAAAATGTAACGCTGGGATGCCGAGAGATATGGCAAAGCAGGCGACAGGCACGACGCGACAACCAGAAATGATCTGATTGGATCGCCCGCCTCAACACTTCCACTGGGTGGGTGAAACCTCTAGTAGCAGTCCCCCTCCACTGATTCAAGAACCAATAGGGCGCGACTCCCTCACCAGACCGAGTCGCCGCGCGCTCCCTGAGTCATCCGGTATAAAGCAGTGCGTTTCAGACACCAGATTCAGATGGATTGATCGATTGATTGATCGATTCATTGATCAGATCTCACGGGCGTCCTTGTAGTGACGGTTTACAAGTCTTAGTTCTTCGAGATCATTCTTCGTCGGTCCGAGGTAAGATTGTGTCCATTCATCGCTTGGCGATGGATGACACTAAATCAAATTGAGAGCAACGTAGCTCTCTTCTCAATTAGTGAATATGAACGGGCGTCCTCGTAGTGACGGTGACCATTTCTGAACTTTTAAAAACTTTTGAAAATTGTGAATAAACTGTTAAGTGAGCAAGGTGGCCGGTGGCCATCCTGCTGGCGGAAATGCCTAAAACCGGGAGGCTGATGGTAAGGGACTGGGATGACAAGTCCAACGCCAAGAAATTCAAACCCTACATCAGAGATGACATC
>JAABKJ010003871.1:0-25221 GCA_011634705.1 Andricus grossulariae
AATTCTCTATTTTGTCCAGGAGTAAGTTTATTCCTACTACGACTGACGGTAAGGTAACGTTCTTGTCTCCAGAAAGAGTTGTGAGGGTGTTTTGAAGTAACGCAAATATTTTTGTACCTCCGTTAGAAGTCGCCATTCAGACTCCTTGATGGATAATTTTTGCAAACAAGGATTCATTTATCATAATAAATCTGAAGACTTCCTCATTCGACTTGCCGTTTTCATTATATCAGAGGTCGAATACCATCTGGCTGATACGTCTACATTTCGAGACAACATCGTTTCACCTAGAGTGACACAGCACCATTGAAGCTATTTTCGCCGTTCTGCTCGTCACTTTCATCGCTATCCCCTTCACCATTTTCCGTGTCAATTTCATGAGGCAAAGCACCGAAAGTGAAGGTCTTGTGAAGCAAAGTTTGTTCCTAACATTGAATTCATTAAATTCGCCAGTTGTTCTAAAAAGGTTGTATTGACGGATGCATTGTCAACTGCTATTCCTTGAAGTTTTTCGACTAGTCCGTATTCCGGAAAAACACTCAGAAATGGTTGGACTGCATCTTTTCCCTTGTGTTTTCCATGAGTTGGAAGAAAATCTATCACTAGAGAATGCAGGAATCGCTCATCGTCAAAAAATTGTTTCAGTGATACCACAATAGGACTTATTTGTTATTGAAGTCCACCTGTCAAGCGGGAATGACATTTTTTACCTATTTTCTTTCAGGATATCCAACATTACTTCTTGCAGTTCGTTAAATTGAGCAGATATTAAGGACTTCATTCTGTTTCTCTTTAAAACCTTTGCTTCAGGATCTAAATATTCAAAAACGTTCTCCACATCTTCATCACCGAAAAAATTAAATGACAGATATTCTTCTACTGTCAAATCAGTTAGCATGCGATCAAAATTCCTTGTTCAAATTGAATCTAGAGAGAAAATAATTATTTCATTTTTTTAAAATCATATTTATTGCCAGAACTTTTTCGTAAATATTTATAAAATTAATTATCCTACATATTTTGTCAAATAAACTTCGACTATTCTTCTCGTTAATAATTAGTATTTTCTAAAAATTGTAGGCCTCTTTAATTGAAAAAATTTGTTATCATGAATTAGAGATCGGGAAAAAAGGCCAAATATTCATGACCAAATCTATTTCAAATCAGGTAGGTTCTATGTTTCAAGTTGCAGAATCTCTCAGCGACTAAATATGTTGTTTTATAAAAGAAATCAGGCGAAACGTATTTTTCCGATTAGAGAAATGAAAAAAACGTACTTGTGTATATTTTAACACAGGAATTTATCAAAAAAACACTAATTTTTTAATAAATTTCTGTGGTTTGTGACCCAATTCAGATATTTCAACCTTTTTCGGATTCTGGTGAATTTTATTGGCCATTTTCGAAATTACTTTCTGCTCTCTCAGTCTTACTTCTTTTACAATATTCATACCTAATATGTTATAAATAAAGGGGTTAGTTTCGTGTAGTTGATTTATTTTTTTAATTCATTTATTATAGACGTAAAATTATTATTCTGATGAGCTCGCAGCTTCCAATGATCTTTTACGGTCTTCTTGTTCTTCTACATTTGATTCTATGTCGATATTTTTTAAATTCGGTTCCATTATTTCGAAAATATTTGCCAAATGTCAAACTCTAAACGTCATCGAGAATATTGCCCTAACTTGCTTGCATATTTCATCTGGGACGGGAGGAGATAAAACTATTGAAAACCGAATGTTCTCGTTAGACAAAATATCTCGAACAGATGCAATATCGTGCAAGATACAAGAAATTCTTGTCTCGGCGTGCATCTCTAATAATTAACAAAATTAAAAATATATTTTGAAACTGAAAATATACAAAATACAAAATTCACAAAGTGAAAAAGTTGTCGACAATTTAAAATTCTAGAATAATAAAATACATCCAAGTTTATTATATTACCGAATTATAAAATTCCTGGTAAACTATGCAGGAAATAAAATTGCCGAGGGTAAATTATAAAATTCCCGGATCTGAACACTTGAAAAATGGTTGAATAATAAAACAAAGAAAGAACCAAAAATAATGAACAAAACAAATTAATTCATTTTATAATCATATTTGTTATTTTATGTATGACTTTACGTTTAATTATTTATCCATTAAAAAAATATGCCCGCTGCGCATCTTTTTTTTCCAAATATAAATAAAATTTTTCGAGGAATATCAAGAAAAAAAAATTGTTATCCTAAAATCTTTCAAAATTCTTAAAAAACGTCAACATTTTGTTTAAAAATCTTGATAAAAATGTGCATTTTGCTTCAAATTTGATTAAATTTTCCGATTTTAAATTATATTGGAAATTTTTCCAAAACATCTAAATATCTTTCAAACGTTATCGAATTTTTCCTAAATATTTGTAAAATCCTACAAAATTGAAAAAACTTTCCTTAAAATCTTTCAGATTATTTTTTGATAGTTTTGGAAATTTTTTGAAATTATCCCGAATCTTTCGGTGTCAAACCTTTCGCAAAAATAATCTAGAAGATTTCAAGGAATTCTTGAGAAAATTCAAAAAGATTTTTGAATATGTCAGCTGTATTGAAAAGCAATGTAGAAATTTCTAAAGATTTTTTTTTTCATTATACGATTTTTCAAAATATTGGGAAAAGGTCGCGTCTGTTTAGAATATATATTCAGGAATTTTAGAAGTTAGGAAGCAATTAAATATATTTTATTAAAATTTTCTTTCAAAATTGAGAAAATTGCCTCAAATCTTTCAAATTCTTACATTCTCATCTCAATGAAAAGGTATTGGTCGTTGTTTTCGTTGATGTCGCTTTCGCTTTTAAACCGGATAACTTTTGAAAGACTATTCGGATTAGGTTGTGCTTTGGCACGCTTTTGAAGGATGTGAAAATAAAGGACGTGCTTGTCAGCCAGACATTTTTAATCAAAATTCAACAAGTTAGGACATTTTCAAAATTTTTAAAACAATTTTCCTCAAGATTTGAAAATTCTATCTACCTCCATTTATATTACTGAGAAAGTAGAATAATTTATCTTCACGACTTTTCACGATTGAAACAAAATTATCACAGTTATATCATTTTCAAAATTGAAAAAATAAGAAAACGCAAATTATAAGCCAAAAAACGCATGATACGACAATAAATCTGGAGGAGAAAAACGTTTCTTTTTGATAGCCCTAAGAGATAATCATGAGTAATTTTTGAATTCTATTAAAAAGCTAAATCAAATTTTTTGATCAACGGTTCGGGTCGCAACCGCACAAAAAATAATTAATTTAATTGAATTGAATTTTCAACACACAAGATAACATTTCAAGCAAAAGGATTAATTTTGAAAAATAGTGTCAAAGCAGTAACAATTTTTATTAAAGATTCCTCATATTAGTTTAAAATTAATTTTCCAGTTAAAAAGTGAACTGTTTCGTGAAAAATTAATATGCTTTGCTAAAAAACTTGCTTTTTCGGTTAAAATTTTTTTTTAATGAAAATTGTACTGTTTGGTAAGAATTAATTTTCCGAATTGAATATTCATCATTTTAGTTGAAAATTTGTTTTTGACTGAAACTTTAACAATCTGATTATTGGGTAAAAATTTATCCTTTTTGGTGAAAAAGTAATCATGTTTTTTGTACATTTTCGAAAAATTCTAAATTATGCAAAAAATTATAATAATTATTATTATATTGAATATTATGATAATTACAGTTATCGAATAGTTTTGAGTTGTGAGAAATAACAAAAAGTTGATAGTAGGCCATAAGAAGTAGTGTCATCTTCGTTTTCTAAAAATATCATGTTTTTTTCTAAATTGTCGCGTTTATTCACGAAAATTTCTTATCAGAAAATCTGAATTAACTTGTATCAAAAGAATATGGAACGACGGGTTTTTACATTTATTTTTTTATTGGATAAATAATAAAATGTAAAATAATTCACAAAATAAAAAATAGGTTCATCAAATAAATGTATCTGTTTTATTTATTATGTTGTATTTTTTGTTTTATTATTCGAAAATTTTTTAATTGTTCAGATCCGAAAATTTCATCATTTTCTTGTTTCGGGAATATTCAAAATCGATATTATCATGAACTTTGAGGTGTTTTCTTATTCCAGATTTTCAAATTGTCAGCAATTTTCGAACTTCGCGAACTTTGTATTTTGTATATTTTCTTTTTCCGGAATATTTATAATTTTATTAATTAGTTTCTAATTTTATGGGACGACTAAAAAATATGAAAAATGATAATTCCACAAAAAGAAAATATTCGAAATCGAATATTTCCGAAATTACAAATTATCCGACACTGTCGAATTCTTAATACTAGAAAATTCTTAAATTGGAACATCTAAAAAAATTGCTTTTCAATCAATTTACTTATTCAAAATATAATAATTTAATATTATGCTGAAAATAATTGATTAAATTTTCAACCTAAAAAATGAATGTTTTAATAAAATAAAGCATCTTCAATCAAGAGAATAAATTCATAACCAATAAGATAAATTTTCAAACCAAGAGATGAATTTTCTACCAAGAAAGACAATTTTACAAACAAAAGATAGAATTATTGAATTTTTAACCAAAAAGGTGAACTTTCAATTAAAAATATGAAATGTCTATGAAAAAAATTTTGACGAAAAATTGAATAGTCAAATTTTCAGTAGAAAGAATTCATTTCCAATAAAATAACTAGAAAAAAAATTAAAATTTAACCAAAAAGAATTCCACACAAAAAGATAATTTTTAGTAAAATACAAGAATTTCCAACCGAACATTCAAATTTTCAATGGAATTTCAAAACAAATATTTCAACTTTTAATGGAATTTCCAACCTGATAGTTGAAATTTCAACCAGAAAAATTATATATTGTTACAAAAAAGACAAACTTTCAACAAAGAAAGATAGATTCTTAACGGAACATAGAATAGTGTCATTTGAGTTGAAGCAATAAGTTTTTGAACTAATAAAATAAATTTTCAATAAAATAGAGAAGTTTTCAACCAGACAGATGAATTTTTAACGAAAAAGGGGAAATATCTATTAAAAAAATTAGGGCGAAAAATGGAATAGTTAATTCTTAATTAAAAAAATTAATTTTCAGCAAAAAACTTAGTTTCTACACAAATGATTAATTTATAACAAAATATATGAATTTTCAACTGATGAAGATAAATTTTCATCGAAACATGGAATAGTTAAATTTACAGTTGAAGAAAATAATTTTCAATGAAAAAACTTATTTTTTAACCAGAGAAATGAATTTTCAACCAAAAAGATTCATTTTCTATCGAAAAAGATTAATTTTTTTCCACTGAAAAAGACAAAGTTTCATCGGAATACTGACAATTTAAAATAAATAGTTAAATTTTCCCTTAAGGAGAATAAATGTTTAATCGTACATAGAGTAATTAAATTTTCAGTTTAAAAATTAATTTTTACTTAAAAAACTCATTTTCAATCAAAGAAATGAATTTTCAATCAAAAAGATTAATTCCCGACCAAATAATATTAATTTGAATTTTTAAATGAAGAAAATTTAAATTTATTTAAAAAGAAGTGTAACCAAACATGCAATATTTAAACTTTCAGTTTGAAAAAGTAATAAAAAAAGATAGGAAAATGGTTATTTTTAGTTTATTGTAAAAATACCATTTTGACTGTTATAAAACAATATAGTTACTTTTACTCATGTCAAATATAAATTGAAATACTGTTGATTGTTGATTGAAATTAAAATTACTGTGTCGGATTATTACACACACGGCGAGTCATATTTTGTTAATAAAAAAAATGATCTGCTAATTTTAAAGAATTGTAAGTAAATAAAAAATCTGTTTAATTTATATTGAATTTAACGAAATTTCCTCGGTAAAATTGAAGTTTCGGCAGCGATAACGTTGGATCAACAAAAAAATATATTGTGCTGGAATCTGTATTCAAACTGTCCGTAAATGATGAAACAGTTTGTTATACATTCTATAACAAAACGTTAAAAAATGGACCGAGATTTTTCTAAAAGAAAGCTCTTCTAAAAATTTGTAAAATTTTGGTCATAAAAGATTACTGTCCTTTTCCTGTTTCTCAGTTCAGTGGCCACCCTGAAAATCAATCCAAAAGAAATGAAGAAATTTCCAAACGAATTTCAGTACTAAAAAGATTTTTTTTATTTAGGTTCAGCTTCAGAATTTGATCACCTCGAAATTCATAGCCCACTTCCTGGAGGAAGTTTCGATCTGGCAAAAAAAATTATGTGTAGCTGATCAAGTGACGACAGTTTGGTTTGAAGTTCAGCGAACTTGGATGCACTTGGAGAGCATTTTCATGTCTTCTGAAGATATAAGAAAACAGCTTCCAGTCGATGCTGAGAGATTCAACAGAATTGATAAAGAATTTAAAGCAATGACTGAAGACATGGCAAAAACACCAAACGTCATTGAAGCAACAAATCGGGAAGGTTTAGCCGCTAAATTGGATATTTTAGAAAAAGAATTGGTCTTATGCGAGAAAGCATTAGCGGAATATCTCGAAACGAAACGACTCGCCTTTCCAAGATTTTATTTTGTCTCCTCGAGTGATTTGCTGGACATTCTTTCTAATGGGACCCAACCTGCTGTCGTTGCTAAACACTTGACAAAACTTTTCGATTCAATGGCTAGACTCAAATTTGCTGAAACTGAGGAGAATGCACCCAAAAAAATTGTTGGTAAGTAATGAATTGGATTTGTAGAAAAAACTTTATTGATGTCTTGGAAATTGATCTGAAGAACACTATTTCGTTACCGCCATGCTAAACTCTCCAAACTGGGTTGAGATGTCTTCTTTTTTTGTTTTCTTTGTTTTCAAAGAAGAGAAAGACTGATAACCCCAGGTTGGAGAGCTTAGCATGGAGTTACCCTAGCTGAAAATTCCCCTAGAGGAACCTCAGGGGATCCTGGACATGTTTTGGACACGATCCTTCACAAAACCTATACGTGATTCTGCAAACAACCTATACATATTCCTGCAAAGGAACCTGTATCTAAGCTAGCCTTTAAATGATCCTGGACATGATTTTGGATACGATCCTACATACAACCTATACATGGTTCTGCAAGCAACCTATACGTGATCCTGCGAAGGAACCTGTTTGCAAGCTAACCTTTGAATGATCCTGTACAGGTTCCTTCACAGAGTGATTTGAGACGCAGATTCATGTATGGGAACTTGTTGAGGATCCTACAAATGAACCTGCATAGGAACTAATCCGCGAGGGTTCGCTTGTCGCTCGGTTCTCTCGATAGTAAGTTCGAACTTGAAGAAAATTAAGGAAAAGCAACTTTAAAGCTGAAAGCAACATGAATTTTCGCAACGGCTTTTTGTAAAGGACCCCATACGTGTTTCTGCACAGGAAACCTCGCCTCAATTTACTTCGTAAAGGAACCTTTACAGATACCTATACTCGATCATCCAAAGTTTCCTTTATTGTTGCAGGTTCAATTGGAGGACAATGTACAGTTTCCTTCGCCAAATTCCTGCACAAGAACCGTGCATGTGCAAGTTTATGTGCAGAATCGTGTCCAAAAACATGTCCAGGATCCTCTGAGGTTCCTGTATCGAAATTTTCAGCCAGGGTGACTCCATGCTAAATTCTCCAATCTGGGGTAAGCAGTCTTCTTCCTCTTTGTGTTTTTTGTTTTCAAAGAAGAAGAAGAAGATGATTGCTAACCACAGATTGTAGAGTTTAGCATGAAGGTACCAAAAAAAGAACATTATTTTGTTCCCAGCTGAAAATTCCTGTACAGGAACCTCGGAGGATCCTGGACATGTTGCTCGACACGAACCTGCACACGAACCTGCAGTCGAACCTGTATAGGTAATCTTGACGGTTTCTGTACAGGAATTTGGCGGAGGATCCTATACATGATCCTGAAAAGAAACCTGTCTGCAATCTGACCTTTGAGTGATACTGTACAGGCTCCTACAAATCCTAGGTTCCTAGCTTTCAAGGATCCTTTAGGATCCTAGAAATGAACCTGCATAGGAACTAATCCACGAGAGTTGGCTAGTAGCCTGAAACCCGCGCCTCAATTCACTTCGCAAAGGTACCTGTACAGGAACCTATACTCGATCATTCAAAGTTTCCTTTGTCGTTGCAGGTTCCATTAGAGGATCATGTACAGTTTTCTTCGCCAAATTCCTGCACAGGAACGGTCAAGATTACCTGTGTAAGTTTGTGTGCAGGATCGTGTCCAAAAACATGTCCAGGATTCTCTGAGGTTCCTGTACAGAAATTTTCAGCTAGAGCAACTGCATGCTAAACTCTCCAATCTGGGGTTAGCAGTCTTCTTTTATGTGATCTTTGTTTTTAAAGAAGAGGAAGAAGATTGCTAACCACAGATTCAAGACTTTAGCATGGAGGTACCAAAAAAAAACATTCCTTTAGTCCCAGCTGAAAATTCCTGTACAGGAACCTCGGAGGATCCTGGACACGTTGCTGGACACGAACCTGCACACGAACCTGCAGTCGAACCTGTACAGGTGATCCTGACGGTTCCTGTACAGGAATTTGGCGAAGGTAACTATACATGATCCTGTAAAGGAACCTGTATGTAAGCTAACCTTTAAATGATCCTGTACAGGCTCCTAGAAATCATAGGTTCCTAGGTTTCTAGGATGCTTCAGGGTCCTACAACTGAACCTGCATAGGAACTAATCCGCGAGGGTTCGCTAGTAGCCTGGAACCCGCGCCTCAATTCATTTCGCAAAGCTACCTGTACAGGAACCTATACTCGATCATTCAAAGTATCCTTTGTCGTTGCAGGTTCCATTAGAGGATCATGTACAGTTTCCTTCGCCAAATTCCTTCGCCAAATTCCTTCGCCAAATTTCTGCACAGAAACGGTCAAGAATACCTATCTAAGTTTGTATGCAGGATCGTGTCCAAAATCATGTCGAGGATCATTCAAAGGCTAACTTGCATACAGATTCCTTTGCAGGATTATGTATAGGTTGTTCGCAGGATCATGTATAGGTAGTTTGCAGGATCATGTATAGGTTGTTCGCAGGATCATGTATAGGTTGCTTGCAGGACCATGTATAGGTTTGTGCAGAATCGTGTCCAAAAACATGTCCAGGATCATCTGAGTTTCCTGTTGACCAGTTGACCTTTAGACCCAAAACTATGAATTTTCTACAAAAAAGTTAATTTTCAATGAAGAAAGATGAATTTTCAACCAAAGAGTTGAATTTTCAACAACAAAAAATGAATTTCTAATACAAAAATTGTATCCACAACCAAATAGTCACATTTTCAATAAAAATGCTAAACTTCAATCAAAAACTGTTGAATGTTCCAAATCATAACATTTTTAAATAAAAAAGACTAATTTTTTTAGAATACAGTTGAATTTTCTACATTAAACCTAATTTTGAACATAAAAATTGTATTTTCAACCAAAGAGTTGAGTTTTCAATTTAGCAAATCAAATGCTTTATAAAAAGTTGAGTTTCAAACGCAAAAGGATAAATTTTCAATCAAGCTAAAATAAATTAATTTTTAACTGAAGTCTTCTGTTTTTAATAAAAAAATATTAAATTTCTATCAAAAGAGATGAATTTTCAAACCAACAAGACGAATTTTCCATAAAACAAATTGTTTTCTTTAGAAAGAATTATTTTAACGATTATAGTCATAGAATTTTATTCAAATCATTAAAAAAATTTTGTATATAATTTTATTTATTATTTTCGAAAATTTGTAAGAAGCGATAGTAAGAAGAAATCCAATTGAAAATAATATTGGTAAAATACATTTTGTTGCCTGATTAGAATTATTTGCATTGAAAATTATGTTTTTTGTTTAAAGTAACTTTATTATTAATATTATTTTTATTCTTAAAATTATAGAAGAACTTTTTTTTCTCAACCATCATTAATTTTTAATTTCAACCCCCCTTCACCCTTAATTATTACTTTTTTCTCATTTTTTTCACAGATCCTCATAAAGAAATAAATTAACAGATTTTATGTATTTGTTGAATGATTGTCAAGTTTTTAAACCATTTTTGTTCATTTGAACAATTTTTCTTTCTATCGAATTTATAATTAATTACAAATCAACTAAAATATTTTAGAATTATAATTATAATGTAGAATTGTATTTCTATCGCATATCAAGTGTACTTTATTGATACTATGGTCTATATAATGATCTTGAAAAGTGTATTTCTCATTGGAATATTTCAATTATTGTTTAAACAATTTATTTTTATTTAAATCCATCTTTTTAGCGGAACAAGCTAGAAAATGAAACTTTTTTGTTAGTTTTTTCAACAAGTATTAAAATTTTAGCCTAAATATTCCTTTTTCTAAAATACTTGACATTTTCTAAGCAATTTCCATTTGTTTAAACAATTTATTATCTTGTAGTTCCAATACTCTCTTCAGATTCCTAGATTTTTTATCCTACTGTTAATTATTAAAATAATTTTCATTTGTTTGAAAAAATTATTGTCTCACGATATCGCAAATTGGTGGGATTTTTCAAATGATCTTATTTACTTCAACATTTATTTTAAAAGTTAAGAAATAGGAACTTACATTTATTAATTTGCGATATTATCAGATGGGAATTTTTTAAACAAATGAAAGTTTTTTCAACAGTTAGGAGTAGGTTAAAAAATCCAGGAATTAGCAGAAAGTAATGGAAATTATTTTCAAAAACAAATTTTAGTCAAAAAGAATTAACTTTCAGCCAAAAATAGTTCGTTTTTCTTAGTGAGTTCCATTATGAGAAAAAGGAGAAAAAAAGGATCAAGGCAAATTTTTTGAAAACAGGAAAGAAAAGGTTTTTAATTGTCTAATTGATTGTTCAATTAAACTAATAAAAAGATTAAAATAAAAATCCTGATCATTAAATTTTCCCGCATAGGAATGTACGCAAAGGATGGAGAATACGTCGAATTCACCAATTACGAAATGGTCTGTGATGGAGCAGTGGAGGTCTGGCTGAACAAACTTCAAATGGCAATGCGAGTTTCGATACGTCATTATTTCAGCGATGCAGTGATCTTCTATGAAGAGAAACCTCGTGAGCAGTGGCTTTTCGATTATCCAGCCCAAGTATCATTATGTGGCACTCAAATTTGGTGGACGACAGAAGTGACCCTAGCTTTCGGAAGATTAGAGGAAGGTTACGACAATGCCATAAAGGATTATCTAAAAAAGCAGATTTCCCAACTAAGTACCCTAATTTCCTTACTTCTTGGAGAATTGAGTAAGCTCGATCGGCAGAAGGTCATGACAATTTGCACAATTGATGTGCACTCCAGAGATGTTGTGGCAAAATTGGTACAAGCCAAGGTGGAAACTGCTCAAGCCTTTCAGTGGCAAAGCCAGCTTCGACATAGATGGGATGAAAAAGAGAAGGATTGTTTTGCTAATATTTGTGATGCGCAATTCAAATATTCCCATGAGTATTTGGGAAATACACCCAGATTGGTCATAACTCCATTGACAGACAGATGCTACATCACCCTGACACAATCACTTCATCTCGTGATGGGCGGTGGGCCGGCAGGACCAGCAGGAACTGGAAAGACAGAAACTACGAAAGATTTGGGTAGAGCATTAGGAATCATGGTCTACGTTTTTAACTGTTCAGAGCAAATGGACTACAAATCTTGTGGGAACATCTATAAAGGACTTGCTCAAACAGGAGCTTGGGGTTGTTTCGACGAGTTCAACAGAATATCAGTAGAGGTCTTATCTGTCGTAGCAGTACAAGTAAAATCTGTTCAAGATGCTATAAGAGACAAAAAATCCAAGTTTAACTTCATGGGAGAAATTATAGCATTGGTCCCTACAGTTGGTATATTCATTACAATGAATCCAGGTTATGCTGGAAGGACCGAATTACCAGAAAATTTGAAAGCTCTTTTTCGACCTTGTGCCATGGTTGTTCCAGATTTTGAATTGATCTGTGAGATCATGTTGGTAGCTGAAGGTTTTCAAGAAGCTAAGATCCTAGCTAGGAAGTTCATAACTCTGTATACCCTGTGTAAGGAACTGCTTTCAAAACAAGATCACTATGATTGGGGGTTAAGAGCTATCAAGTCGGTTTTGGTGGTTGCTGGTAGCTTGAAGAGAGGAGATCCTGGAAGACCAGAAGAAGAAGTGTTGATGAGAGCACTTAGGGATTTCAACATACCTAAAGTTGTATCAGATGATCTGCCTGTTTTCATGGGATTGATCGCTGATCTTTTTCCAGCTTTGGATGTTCCTAGGAAAAGGGATGTTGATTTTGAGAAGACTGTGAAGCAAGCAGCTGCTGATTTATTTCTACAGCCTGAAGATGGTTTTATATTGAAAGTGGTCCAGTTGGAAGAGTTGTTGGAAGTTAGACATTCAGTCTTTATTGTTGGCTTGGCAGGATGTGGTAAGACTCAAGTTTGGAATACACTTTTTAGGACCTACCAGAATATCAAAAGGAAACCAATATACAACGACCTGAATCCTAAAGCTGTGACCAATGACGAACTTTTTGGAATCATCAACCCAGCTACCCGAGAATGGAAGGATGGTTTGTTTTCTGTGATAATGAGAGAGCAGGCTAACCTTGGAGGTGAAAATCCTAAGTGGATCGTACTTGATGGAGATATTGATCCAATGTGGATTGAGTCACTCAATACAGTCATGGACGACAACAAAGTCCTGACTCTAGCTAGCAACGAGAGAATAGCTTTGACTCAAGCTATGAGGTTACTCTTTGAAATATCGAATCTCAGAACTGCTACCCCTGCTACTGTTTCCAGAGCTGGAATCCTGTACATCAATCCTCAGGATCTAGGCTGGAATCCTTACGTAACCAGCTGGATTGAAAAGAGAACATTGTCGAATGAGAAATCCAATCTAGTGATTTTGTTTGACAAATACATTCCACAGTGTTTGGAAACACTCAGAACAAGGTTCAAGAAGATTACACCAATTGCTGACATGGCTCATGTGGAAATGCTTTGTCATCTTCTAAATTGCTTATTGACACCTGAATTGACAGCAACTGATTTCACTAAGGATGACTATGAAATGTATTTTGTATTTGCAGCTGTGTGGGCTTTTGGATCCTCTATGTTCCAGGATCAGACAGTGGATTATAGGGTCGAATTCACCAAATGGTTAGTATTGACATGAAAAATTCTTTAGATAATAGATGATATGATATAATTTTTTTGTTTTCAGGTGGGTCAACGAATTTAAGCAAGTAAAATTCCCTGTTCAAGGAACAGTATTCGACTACTACATTGACTCTGAGACAAAAACCTTTGTATCCTGGACTCAACGTCTTCCAAAATTCGAATTGGATCCAGATATTCCACTACAAGCAATTCTTGTTTACACAGCTGAGTCAATCAGGATCCGATATTTTCTGGATCTCCTCATGGCTGAAAAGCATCCTGTGATGTTAGTTGGTACAGCAGGTTGTGGAAAGACGGTTTTGGTTTCAGAGAAACTGCTTCAGCTTTCAGAAAACTATGCGGTCGCGAACGTACCATTCAACTTCTACACATCATCTGAGATGCTTCAGAAGATACTGGAGAAGCCACTGGAGAAGAAGGCTGGCAGAAATTATGGACCACCTGGTAACAAGACCCTGGTGTATTTTATTGATGACATGAACATGCCAGAGGTGGATACATATGGAACAGTTCAACCTCACACCTTGATTAGACAACATTTGGATTACGGACATTGGTATGATAGAACGAAGCTGACCTTGAAGGATATTCATAATTGTCAGTATGTGAGTTGCATGAATCCAACAGCTGGATCCTTCACTATTAATCCAAGGTTGCAGAGACATTTTTCTGTCTTTGCTGTCAGCTTTCCAAATGCTGATTCTTTGACCACCATATATGCTTCGATACTGTCACAGCATCTGGAAAACGTTGAACACAGGTATGTAGCTCATACTAACTGACAATATTTCAGTTCACAAGTTAATGCTAAAAAAGTTGATTAATTTTTGTAGGTTCCCTCTCTGTGTCACATCCTTGTGCAACAACATCGTCCAAGCTTCTCTTCAACTTCATAATCGTTGTGCCCAAATCTTCTTACCAACTGCTATGAAGTTTCACTACATTTTTAACTTGAGAGACTTATCAAATTGTTTTCAGGGCTTATTATTTAGTACAAATGAATGTCTACAAGTCCCTTCTGATGTTATTAGATTGTGGTTACACGAAACGCATCGAGTGTATGGAGATAAATTGGTTGATGAAAAAGACATCGAGAGCTTCTACAAGTTCCAAATTGACATATTAAAGAAAAACGTTGAAGAGATTGATGAGGGAACTGTCTTGGAGAAACCAAACATTTATTGTCACTTTGCAGGTAAAATAATCAATAAAAGAAATTTGCTAAAATTGATAATGGATCAAATGTTTTGAATGAATATTTTATCTCTGAATCAAGGTGGTGTTGGAGAACCCAAATACATGCCAGTAATGGAATGGGCAAGCCTTCATCGTTTGCTCTCTGAAGCTTTGGTCAGCTACAATGATCTGGTGTCTGCCATGAATCTAGTTTTATTTGAAGATGCTATGATGCATGTTTGTCGAATCAACAGAATCTTGGAATCACCTAGAGGAAGTGCTTTACTTGTAGGGGTTGGCGGATCTGGAAAACAAAGTCTCTCTCGTCTAGCAGCCTTTATTAGTTCATTGGAGGTCTTTCAAATTCAGCTAAGGAAGGGTTATGGGGTTGTTGACTTCAAATTGGAGTTGGCCTCTCTTTACTCAAAATCAGGTTTAAAAAATATAGGAATAATGTTCTTGATGACTGATGCCCAGGTGCCTAATGAACAGTTCTTGGTTCTCATCAACGACATGCTGGCTTCTGGTGAGGTGCCTGATCTGTTTCCTGAAGATGAGGTGGAAAATATCATAGCTGGTCTGTATAATCTTTTATGTTTGTTTTACAATTAATCACTTTTGCAATTAGTTCATTAAATTGTTATACAATGAAGTATTAGCAGTTTTAGACAGATAACTGATTTTAGGTGTCCGCAATGAAGTCAAAGGGGCTGGAATAATCGATACGAGAGAAAACTGTTGGAAGTTCTTTATTGACAGAGTTCGTCGCCAACTGAGAGTTGTTCTTTGTTTTTCCCCTGTTGGTTCTACTTTGAGGGTTCGATCTAGAAAATTTCCAGCTATCATAAATTGCACAGCTATTAACTGGTTCCATGAATGGCCTCAAGAAGCTCTGATGTCTGTTTCCAAGAGATTTCTACAGGAGCTTCATGAGTTGCCAGAAGTATACAGGTAAAATATTAGGATTCAATTTCTAAAAATTGTATTATCAGGTAAATTCAATATTAAATATGTGAATATGAATTAATTTAGGGAGTCAGCTGCTAAGTTTATGGCACATGGTCACACAACTGTTAACTCTGCTAGTCGTCAATACTTGGCAAGTGAACGACGTTATAATTACACGACTCCCAAATCATTCTTAGAACAAATTAGCTTGTACACAAAACTTTTAAAAGCGAAAGCTAAAGAACTTCGAGGTCGGATCGAAAGATTGGAAAATGGATTAGCAAAGTTGCGGTCAACTGCAGCTCAAGTGGATGAGTTAAAACAGAAGTTGGCAGTTCAGGAAATTGAGTTACAACAGAAGAACGAGGCAGCTGATACATTGATTGCTATAGTGGGAGTGGAAACTGAGAAAGTGTCGAAAGAAAAGGCCTTGGGTAAAATCATATATTATTTATCTTTCAACTTAAAGTTTAGAATATCTCTCATATCGGAACTAAAAAGGTATCTGAGGTTTAATTTTATAATAAAATTTTTAGCTGACGGGGAAGAATCGAAAGTGGCAATAATCGCAGAAGAGGTTTCAAAGAAGCAAAAGGATTGTGAAGCTGATTTATTAAAAGCTGAACCAGCGTTGCTAGCAGCCCAGGAAGCTTTAAACACGTTAAATAAAGCTAATCTTACCGAGTTGAAATCTTTCGGTTCACCACCAGGAGCTGTTACAAATGTTACAGCAGCTGTTATGGTTCTTCTAGCTCCGAATGGAAAGGTACCGAAAGATAGGAGTTGGAAAGCAGCCAAAGTAAGAACATTATATTTAAAAATATATAATATATTTTACTATCGGGAATCATTTGATTAACGAGATTTTCTTGAATATTTTGGTAGATTGTGATGGCGAAAGTTGATAGCTTCCTTGATGCTTTAATCAATTATGATAAAGAAAATATCCATCCTGAAGTTATTAAGGCCATCCAACCTTATTTAAAAGACTCAGAGTTTGAACCAGAATTTATAAGGTCAAAATCAGCCGCTGCAGCAGGATTGTGTGCTTGGGTAATTAACATCATTAAGTTTTATGAAGTATTCTGTGATGTTGAACCCAAACGAAAAGCCCTTGCTCAAGCAAATGCTGAGTTGGCAGCAGCTCAGGATAAGCTGAGTGTTATCAAACGCAAAGTTTGTGTGAGTAAATAATTGAATTATATTTTCATAATAATTCAGTACTGAACGTCAGGTTGAAGTATCGTGATGATTATTGATGAGTAATTTTTTCTCAGTCTTTGGAAGAACAACTAGCAAAGCTAACTGCAGATTTCGAACAAGCAACAGCTGAAAAGTTGAAGTGCCAGAAAGAAGCTGATGCCACAAATGCCACAATTGCACTTGCAAATCGACTAGTGGGTGGCTTGGCATCAGAAAATGTGAGATGGGCAGATTCTGTAGCAAGGTAAGTATCTGGCAATAGTGACTAAAAATCATTTTAGATAAATATGAATTAAGTTTCAACTACAATTTGAATTACTGATTTAATTTAATGATTTAGTTTCATGCAACAAGGAGCAACTTTACCAGGAGATGTCCTACTCGTTACTGCTTTCATTTCATACGTGGGTTGTTTCACAAAACAATTTCGATTAGATCTTCTGACTAAGCAGTGGCTTCCTTTCCTTCGAAATATTGATCCAGGTGTTCCCATCACTCATGGGCTTGATCCCTTATCACTGTTGACAGACGACACTCAAATAGCAAAATGGAACAATGAAGGTCTACCAAACGACAGAATGTCTACTGAAAATGCTACAATTTTAACCAACTCTGATCGTTGGCCTCTGATGATAGACCCACAGGTAAAAACAATCAAGCAATACGTAAATTTAAAGAAAAATTGGTAAGCAATGATATTTGTTTTAGCTTCAAGGTATAAAGTGGATTAAGCAAAAGTATGGAGAGGAACTGAAAGTAATTCGTCTTGGTCAACGAGGCTATCTGGATATAATCGAGGTGTCTTTAGCAAGTGGTTCCACTGTTCTTGTTGAAAATATAGGAGAATCTGTTGATCCTGTTCTGGATCCTTTGCTGGGTAGAAACCTTATCAAGAAAGGACGTGCTATAAAAATTGGTGACAAGGAGGTTGAGTATAACTCAAACTTTAGGTTGTTGCTCCACACCAAGCTGGCGAATCCTCATTACAAACCAGAGATGCAGGCACAAACGACTCTAATCAACTTTACGGTTACTAGAGATGGTTTGGAAGATCAGCTTTTAGCTGAGGTGGTAAAAGCTGAAAGACCAGATCTTGAAGAATTAAAAGCAGAACTGACAAGGCAGCAGAACGATTTTAAAATCACTTTGAATAGTCTAGAAGACTCACTTCTATCCAGGTAACCTTACATAGTATATATAAGTGAATGATACAGATAGATAATAGATTGATAAACAAATTCTTTTCATCCAACAGACTCTCATCAGCAGACAGCAATGTTCTTGGCGATACAGCTCTGGTGGAAAATCTTGAAACTACAAAGCGAACTGCAGCAGAGGTTGAACGAAAAGTCACAGAAGCTAGGGGCACCAGTAAGGAAATCGATGCTGCTCGAGAATTATACAGGCCAGCAGCAGCCAGAGCATCTCTTCTCTATTTCATCCTGAACGATTTGAATATGATCAATCCGATTTATCAGTTTTCACTAAAAGCCTTTAGTGTTGTCTTCCAGAAAGCTATTCTTAAAGCTGATCCAGCTCCTGATGTGTCTAGTCGTGTAATGAATCTCATAGAATGTATCACCTACTCAGTCTTCATGTACACAAGCAGGGGACTTTTTGAATGTGACAAACTCATCTTCACATCGCAGATGACATTCCAAATCCTCCTTGTTAGGAAAGAGATTTCCGCTACTGATCTGGACTTCTTGTTAAGGTTTCCAATCACTCCACATGTGACATCTCCTGTTGAATTTTTGACTAATACTAGTTGGGGTGGAATCCGGAGTTTGGCTAGCAAAGATGAATTTCGGTATTTTATCAGATTTTTAGAAAATTGTCAGATATTAAATTAGGGTAATAATTACTCATTATCATCATCCTTGCAGAAATCTAGATAGAGATATAGAAAGTTCATCCAAACGTTGGAAAAAGTTCGTTGAATGTGAATGTCCTGAAAGAGAAAAGTTCCCCCAGGAATGGAAGAACAAAACGGCTCTTCAGCGTCTCTGTATGTTAAGGGCTTTGAGACCAGACAGAATGACATATGCGATCGCTGCTTTTATTGAAGAAAAATTAGGGCCACGTTATGTTGAAGGAAGAACTGTTGAATTTTCAAAGTCTTTCGAGGAAACGAGTCCATCAAATCCAATTTTCTTCATTCTATCTCCAGGAGTAAATCCACTGAAGGTAATTAGGCTTACTCTCTGCTTCTGTCTATAATTCTATAATTGTAATATTTTATTAGGATGTAGAAGACTTGGGAAAACGTCTGGGCTTCTCCTCTGATAACCAGAATTTCCACAATGTTTCACTCGGTCAAGGTCAAGAAACTGTAGCAGAACAAGCTATGGATGAAGCTTCCCAAAAAGGCCACTGGGTTGTTCTCCAAAATATACATCTGGTTAAAAAATGGTTGCCTTTTTTGGAGAAAAAATTGGAAGTTGCCTCCGAAGGATCTCATCCTGACTATCGAGTATTCATGAGTGCTGAACCAGCAAGTACTCCTTCTGGCCATATAATTCCTCAGGTATGGTAGTCCGAGAGCGAGCTACACTGGATCTTGCGTCATTGCGGATATTGATGAAAAAATTAGGAATTTTTCAATAATCAATTAAGGTACGTGGGTTTAGGATTTGCTTGATCAACATGACGGTTCGTTATTACCCTACATGCAAACTATCATTCCTAATTTTTTCATCAATATCCGCGATGATGCAAGGTCCAGTGTCGCTGTCTCTCTTTGTTGTTAATTTGGTGGTAGCTATTCCAAAAATAAATTTGCAAAACTTTAATGATACTAGTTTTGAGTACATTATTGCTACCAGATGTTGATGATACTTTTGATCTAGGGGATTTTGGAGTCATCAATAAAAATAACGAACGAGCCGCCAACTGGAATGCAGGCTAATCTACACAAAGCCCTGGATAATTTTTCACAAGAGACTCTGGAAATATGCAGCAAGGAAGCTGAGTTCAAAGCAATTTTATTCTCTCTTTGCTATTTTCACGCTGTTGTTGCCGAGAGGAGAAAATTTGGACCTCAAGGCTGGAATAAAATTTATCCTTTCAATGTTGGAGATTTGAATATCAGCGTGAGTGTTCTTTATAATTATTTGGAGGCGAGTCCAAAAATACCTTGGGAGGATCTGAGGTACCTTTTTGGTGAAATTATGTATGGAGGACACATAACTGATGATTGGGATCGAAGATTGTGTGTATCTTATTTGGAGGAATTGATGCAACCTGACCTTGTTGATGGAGAACTGCATTTAGCTCCAGGTTATATCTCTTTTTTAATTTACTTGGGGAAAATGAAAATATATTGGAAGAGGAAATTATTCATCAATATAAATAATGTATCTAAAACCAGATTGAAAAAGGTTCTTTTATTTTTGTAGTATTTTCATTTATTATTTGGGGCAATCTTTGGGATGAGTGCATTCGCCACTAGGGCAGTTCAGTTTTCAACAAAAAAGTTTATTTTCACCCAAAAAGATGACTTTTCTACCATAAAAGATAAATTTTCAATTAAAAGGAAAAAATTTTAAAAAAATAGCTGAATTTTCAAACAACAATACGTGCCTCGAAGACGCGAACAATTACATCAAATGCAGTACTGTTATATTCTAAATATGAAAAAATCGTCTTACAAACAAGGAAACTATTTTTTTTAATTTGAAGGCGATATTGATAGGTTATGGGAAATTATGAAAAGTTCTCAATTTTCGTAATCGATGCGTCTCGAAGACGCGAACAAATATATTATATACATTATAGTATTCCCAATATTAAAAAAGCTTTCCTTATATCAACAAGATAAACAACATATTTTTTAACTTCATAAATCGGTACTGGTCGGTCATAAAAGGTTCACCAGTAGGTCAAACGATGCGTCTCAAGGACGCGAACAAATACTTTCCAAGTATTATTCTCATATTTGAAATATAAAAAAAAAATTTCTCACATAAACAGAATGAACCATTTTTTCAAAATTCAAAATAGGCACTCGTGGGTCATAAAAGATCTTTTAACAGGTCAATCTATACGTATCAAGAAAGCGAACCAATACACTGAATATAATATTATCGCATTTTGAATATCAAAAAAAATTTTTTTTTATAAACAGAATAAACCATTTTTTGAAACTTCATAAATCGGTACTGGTCGGTCATAAAAGGTTCATCAGCAGGTCAAACGATGCGTCTGAAGAACGAGAACAAATACTCTACATGTAATATTGTTGTGTTTTAAATATCAAACAAGTTTTTTAATAAAAACAGAATAAATAATTTTTTTCAAACCTTATAAAACGGTACTGGCCCGTCATAAAAATTTCATCGATAGGTCCCTTGATGCATCTCAAGGACGTGAACAAATACTCTTCCTGTAATATTGTCGTATTTTGAGTATCGAAAAAGTTTTTTGCATATAAACAGAATAAACCATTTTTTGAAACTTTATAAGTTGGTACTGGTAAACCAGAAGAGGTTCATCAATAGGTCAATCGTTTGCTCTCAAGGACGCGAACAAATACTCCACATGTAATATTGTCGTCTTCAGAATATGAAAAAAGTTTTTTCATATAAACAGAATAAGCCATTTCTTTGAAACTTCATAAATCGGTACTGGTCGGCCGTAGAAGATTCATCAATAGGACAGTCGATGCATCTCAAGGACGCGAACAAATACTCTGCATGTATTATTCTTGTATCTTGAATATCAAAATATTTTTTTCATATAAGAAGAAAAAACAATTTTTTTGAAACTTCATAAATTGGTACTGGTGAGTCAGAAGAGGTTCATTAATAGGTCAATCGTCGCGTCTCAAGGACGCGAACAAATACTCTACATGTAATATTGTCGTATTTTGAATATTCAAAAGTTTTTTCATATAAGCAGAATAAGCCATTTTTTTGAAACTTCATAAATCGATACTAGTCGCTTGTAGAAGATTCATCGATAGGTCAATCGATGCGTCTCAAGGACGCGAACAAATACACTGAATATAATATTGTTGTATTTGGAATTTCAAAAAAGTTTTTTTTATAAAAACAGAATAAACCATTTTTTTAAACTTAATAAGTCGGTACCGGTAGGTCATAAAAGTTTTAATAATATGTCGATCGATGCGTCTCAGAGACGCGAGTGAATACTTGAGATATCGTATTGTTGTATTTTGAATATCCAAAAATTTTTTTTTATACAAAGAAGGTAAAATTTTGTTTCAAATCTCTGAACAAATTACATGAATTTTCAACCAAATAGTTGAATGTTCAAACTAAAAAAGATCCATTTTAACCAAAAATGCAATAGTTAAATTTTTATTACAGCAAATTATTTTTCAGTGAGAAAAAAAGAATTTCCTACAAAGCATTTGAATTCTCTACCAAATAGCTGAACTTTTTATCAAAATATTGAATTTTTTACCAAACTGTTTGAATTTTTTCTCAAAAAATACCTTAACTTTGAAACGATTAGTTGAATTTTTAACAATGAAAGTTAATTTTATATAAAAAAAGGACGATTTTTCAACAAATTATATACATTTTCAACCAAAAATATGAGTTTTCGAAAAAAGTACATAAATTTTCAACCAAATCTGTAGATGAATTTTGAGCCAAGAGGATTAACTTTCTTCTAGAAAAAAAGCAAATTTTTCACCAAATAGTTAAATTTTTAACTAAAAAAGATCAATTTTTTTTAAAAAATGGAAAAATTAATATATAAACAAAAAAATATTTTTATTTGAAAAAAAAAAATTTAATTTGATCATAATTATACTAGTTTAAAAAAATAAAATGGAAATTGAGCTTCAAAAAGAATTTTTGTGATTTTAAATGGATAATTGACAATATATATTTTTATTTATATAAATAATTATTGTTGCTTACAGGTTTTCCTGCTCCTCCCAATACTGATATGGTTGGCTATCACACATATATTGATGAAGTTATGCCCCCAGAATCTCCATATTTATATGGTCTTCATCCTAATGCTGAAATTGGTTTTTTAACAACCACATCTGAAAATTTGTTTAAAACAGTTTTTGAAATGCAACCCAGAGATGCTGGAAGCTCTGGTGGACAAACGGTCACAAGAGAAGAAAAGGTGAATTATAATTATAATCAGTACATCAGTAAATTATAATGAAAATAAATTTATAAGTTAATAATAATTTTAATTATTTATTGATTTTATTTATTTATTGAGAAAAAAGCTCACCGGGCTATAAAGCACTGGAATAATCAAAATTCTATTGAATATTTGAATTATAATTATATATTTTATTAAATTTAAATAGAGTTCACAGATCATCACACAAAGCTTGAACCCCTTAGGGTGTCACAAAAATTAATTTAATTTTCAAACAAAAAATATAAATTTTTGATAAAAAAACATACCTATTTAACAAACTAATTAAATTTTCCACAAAACAGACGAATTTTTAACCAAAGCTTTTCTACAGAAAAAAAATTTTTAATCAAAGAATTTTCTTTCAAGCAAGATTAATTTTCAATCCAAAAAGACAAATTTTTAATAAGCCAGTTCAATTCTTAAATAAAAGAATGACTTCTTAACAAAACAGTTAAATTTTCAACAAACTATTTGAAATTTCAACAAAATAGTTAAATTTTTAACCAAATAATTAAATTTTTAATAAAATAGTTGAATTTTTAATCAAAAATATTTTCAAATTGAAATTCGAATTTTACATGAATAAAGATTAATTCAAAACGAAAAATATAATAGTTAATATTTCAATTAAACGCTATTAATTTTCAGCAAAAAAAATGGATCCTTAACTAATAAAATTAATATTTAACAAAGAAGTTCAACTTTCAACCAAGGTGTTGAAATTTCCATCAAGAAGATTAATTTTCTACTAAAAAAAAACAACGAATTTACCACAAAATGATCAATTTTCAACAAAAACAGAATAATTTTAGGAAAACAGTTGTGGTTTAAAACAACTAGGAGAATTTTGAATTCAAAAAGCGAAAACGAATTTTCAATCCAAAAAAGATGAATTTTCGACTAAAAAAATTTTCTATCAAAAAGGATTAATTTTCAAAGAAAAATTTTGCTATCGAACAAGAAAAAATGAATTTTCAACCAAAATCTACTTTATCAAAAAGAATGAAATTAATTTTCAACTAAAAAAATTTCTACCAAAAAAATGTGAATTTTCTACAAAAAATGTATCTACAAAAAAAAATGCAACCAAAAAAGGTGAATTTTCAATTCAAAAAGACAAATTTTACATAAAGCAGTTCAATTCTTGAATAAAAGGATGACTTTTTGACAAAAAAAGTTGAAATTCCAAGAAAATAGTTGAATTTTCAACCGAATAATTAAATTTTCAATAAAATAGTTGAATTTTCAATCAAAATTATAAGTCTTAAAAAAAAAGTGAATTTTTAACAAAGAAGTTCAACTTTCAAGCAAGTAGTTGAATTTCAAATAAATAAAAATTCATTCTTAACGAAAAATATAATAGTTGATATTTCAACTAAAAACTTTTGATTTTCAGCCAAAAAAATGGATCCTTAACTAATAAAATTAATATTCAACAAAGTAGTTTAACTTTCAACGAAGGAGTTAAAATTTTCAATCAAGAAGATTAATTTTCTACTCAAAGAAAAAAACGAGTTTACCAAAAAATAATCAATTTTCAACAAAAACAGAATAATTTTAGCAAAACAGTTGTGATTTGAAACAACTAGTGGAATTTTCAAGCCAAAAAGAATTTTCAATCTAAAAAATATGAATTTTCTACCAAAAAACTTTTCCACCAAGAAGGATGAATTTTCAAGGAAAAACTTTGCTATCAAACAAAGAAAAATAAATTTTCAACCAAAAACTTTTTTACCAAAAAACAAATAAATGAATTTTCAACTAAAAAATGTACTACCAGAAAAAGATGAATTTTTAACCAAAAATCTTACTACAAAAAAAAAATAAATAAATTTTCAACCAAAAAAGGTGAATTTTCAATTCAAAAAGATAAATTTTACATAAATCAGTTCAATTTTTCAATAAAAAGATGACTTTTCAGCAAACTATTTGAAATTTCAACAAAATAGTTGAATTTTCAACCAAATAATTAAATTTTCAATAAAATAGTTGAATGTTTAATCAAAATGATGAATCTTAAAAGAAAAGTGAATTTTTAACAAAGAAGTTCAACTTTAAACCAAGCACTCGAATTCTAAATGAATAAAGATTAATTATTAACGAAAAATATAATAGTTAATATTTCAACGAAGAAAACTATAAATTTTTAGCTAAAAAAATGGATCCTTAATTAATAAAATTAATATTCAACAAAGTAGTTTAACTTCAATCAAGGAGTTAAAATTTCCAATCAAGAAGATTAATTTTCTACTAAAAAAACGAATTTACAACAAAAGACGAATTTATCAGAAAATAATCAATTTTTAACAAAAGCAGAATAATTTTAGCAAAACAGTTGTGATTTGCAACAGCTAGTAGAATTTTTAAGTCAAAGAGCAAGAAATTATTTTCAATCCAAAAAAGATGAATTTTCAACTAAAAAACTTTTCTACCAAAAAAGGATGAATATTTAAAGAAAAACTTTGCTACCAAAAAAAGATGAATTTTCAACCAAAAACCTTTCTATAAAAAAAAAATGTCAACCAAAAACTTTTCTACCAAAAAAGATGAATTTTCAATTCAAAA
>JAABKJ010003872.1:0-25220 GCA_011634705.1 Andricus grossulariae
AACTTCCTTACTCTTTAATAAAATGTATTAATATTATAGGTCAATCGATTCGTCTCGAACCAAGGAATCTTTTATATTCTTGCACCAACTTTGAATTATGTTAATGAAAAAAATTTTACTATGAAAAACCGAGTTTTAAAATATAATTGAGTGCTAAAAACAAAAATGCAATAAACATTTTTAGAAATCCATCAGTCAGTTTCAAGATATTAGTGGTAAAAATAAGTCCTCCAAATTTCATCAATTCATCTGCAACCGTTTTAAAGTTATCGCGTTCACAAAAAAGTGTGACATCCACACACACACACACACACGCATCCGGACAATTGCTTAGAACATTGTATTAGACATTTTTAAATTGAGGAAGGTTTAATTAAACGAATTTAAACTTTTTGGAAAATGTTACCATTACAATGCTTCCTCTATGTGGAAGCAAAAAGATAAATATGTCGAACCTAAAATTTCTTCACCTTAAACCAAAGAAACATTTTATTATTAGTTCATGGAATTCATATTAATTCACGGTGAATTTTTTTTAAACGTTTTAAAATCTCAAAAAATTCCTAACTCACGAAAAACAGTTTTTTGCTTAAAAAACAAAATGATAACATGTTTTTCTGGTTCAAGCTGAAGAAATTTCAGGTTCAGCATATTCAACTTTTCCCAAAATGTGTACAAATGACTCAATAAAAAAACGTGTTTTTCGCACATTTTCAAGAAATTGTAAATAGAGCAAACCATTCATGCTTGAATTTCTAATTCGTTATTATTTCTCACTAATAAAAAAATGATCATATTAAAAATTTGTCATAATTTATGACCCAAAAGGAAATTTCTTGGCTATTTTCAAAAATTAAAATTTTCAAATAAAAAAAGGACAGAAGATATTATCCGATTAGAAAAAATCACTCTTTTGGTATGCCAAGACTCAAATTTTTCCCCCTTAGCTGAATTATGAATTAGTTATCGCCCAAAAAAAAGCGCGGCCGTTGCATTTGAAGGGTTGCCCTGTAAAACTCATAAGGGCATAAGTGCCATTTTTCAAAAATGATCTCGGGGTCAAGTTTTTATTTTTGTTCTAAAATTGAGATTTTATTTCTAGTTACCGTCTAAAGTTGGAAAAACGTGCGTTTTGAACGAAACAAAAATTGCCTCTCTAGCTTTTGGGAACATAATGACATTTGCCAATCAAATTTTTTTATATAGATTCAGCAAATCACTATTTTGATTTAGAATTCATCTCGTTTGTTTAAAAGATGTTCTATTTGGTTAAAAATTTAATTATTTTGTTAAAAATGTTACTATTTTGATAAAAATTCGATTTTTTTGTTAAAGATTCATCTCTTCAGTTAAAAATTTAACTATTTTGTTGAAAATTTGTTTTATTTTTTATTGAAACTTAATGTTTTAACTGAAAATTTAACTATTCCATCTTTGGTTGAAAATTTATTTTTTCTTATTTAAAATGCAACTATTTGGCTGTAAATTCATCTTTTTCAGTTGAAATTTCAAGTACTTGGTTGAAAATTCAATTATTTTGTTGACAATTCATCTTTTTTATAGAAAATGAATCTTATTAGTTAAAAAATAAACTTTTTACTTGAAAATTCATCTCTTTAGTTGAAAATTTAACTCTTTTGCTAAAAATTCCTTCTTTTTTTGGGTGGAGAATTAATTTTCTTCACTGAAAATGTAACTATTCCATTTTTAGTTGAAAATTGATCCTTTCTGGTGGAAAATTCATGCATATATTGAAAATTCGTCTTTTTTGGTAAATAATTTATCTTCTTCGTTGAAAATTAATCCTTTTTGGTTAGAAATACAACTGCATGGTTGAAAATAATCTGTTTTTGTTGAGAATTCATTATTTTGGTTAAAAAATTAACTGCTTAATTTAAAGTTCAACTACTTTGTAAAAAATTAATTTTTGGATTGAAGAATCATCATTTTAGTTGAAGATTCAACTAGTTGGTCGTAATAACTTTCTTGTTAAAAATTCATATTTCCGAGTTGAAAATTCATCTGGTTTGTTAAAGATTGATTTTTTTTTTGCTTGAAAATTCAACAATTTGGTAGAGAATTAAACTATTTGGTTAAAAATACACTTTTTTATTGAAAATTCATAATCTTGATTGAAAATTAAAGTACTTTGGTAGAAAATAAAACTGTTTGGTTAAAAACTATTTTTATCTGGAAATGTAGCTATTCAATGTTTGGTTGAAAATTTTTCCTTTATGAGTTTAAAATGTAACTATTTGGTAGAAAATGTATCTTGTTTGTTAAAAATGCATCATTTTGGTAGAGCATTTAACTATTTTGTTTTCAAAAAGCGTCTTTTTTAGTTAAATTCATGATTGAAAATTAACTTTCATGTTGAAAACTCTTCCTTTCCGGTTTAAAAGTGAACTGTTTTCTAAAAAATTCGACCTTTTAGCTTGAAAACTTAACTACTTTGTTAAAAGTTCATCTGTTGGGTTTAGGATTCAACTACTTTGTTGAAAATTCGTATTTTTTTTTTGAAAATTAGATTTTTTATCTGCAAATTAAACTGTTGCATTTTTGGTTGAAAGCTTATCTTTTTTAGTTTAAAATCCAACTATTTGGTTGAACATTCATGTATTTTGTTAAAAATTCGTCTTTTTTAGAAAATTAATCTTCTTTGAAGATTCATCTTTGTAGGATAAAAATTTAGCTATTTGGAAAAAAATTCAACTATTTGGTAGAAAGTTTAATTATTTTGTTGAAAATTGAACTATTTTGATAAAATCATCTTTTTTGGTAGAAAATTCAACTGTTTTGTACAAATTTGTCATTTAGATTTAAAATTTATCTTTTATGGTAGAAAAATCATCTTCCTCAATTGAAAATTCATCTCTTTGCTAATAATGATCATTTTTGTCGAACATTAAACTTTAGGGTTGAAAATTTAACTAATTGGTTGAAAATGCAACTACTAAATTTTTTGTGTCGATAATATTAAATTTTAATGTACCTACACATAGATTTAAATTTTATTTTTTGACCAGAGAAGTATCAGAACCCCTATCTTGATACCATACTAATTATTGATCTGCATTAGATTTTAATCCCATTTAATTATGTGCTTATTTTTGTTTTCTACATTAAAAAGTCGATTTTTGAGAATATTTTTTGTCTCCCCTGAAAGTCGGAAAAATTACGTTTATGTCCTTATGCATGGCTACTTTTCAATTAAATTCGTGTGGTCGAAACGGATAAAGATGTCATATCTTGAGAGGATAATTAATAACCACTATGTAGTTACCTAAAACTCATTAAAATTTTTAAAAAAAGGTCCTTTGTATTTGGTCAATTACGATAATTATATGATATGATATATATATATATATATATATATATATAATTATATGAATCAATTATATGATAAATCAAAATGGGTAATGTTAAATCCAAATTTCGCGTAATACACTGGAACCTGGAATTAGAAACCTCGGACTTACGATATTCCTAGAATTGACGTCCTCGGCAGTTTTTCGATTAGGGGAGCCGCGGAACCGAGAGAGAAGCGGTGCTCAGTCAAACGTGACAAACAGAATGAGGGCGGCACTATCAGCGCATTAGTTGCATCATATTGCGTCATGCGACCAAATCCCAAACAAATCGTTCATGCGGCCCTGTCTGTTTACGTTTGGATTCCCTGGACTTAAGCTCAAGGCCATTGCAAGCCATGCCCGAAACCGTTCTTCATTCCAGGTTTCAGTGTATTAAAATATAAAGCCAGTAGACAGTTTTACATATCTATACCACGGGCCCCAAATTTACCAGAGGGGGGGGGGGGTATTGAACATAAATATAAAGGACTTTTTTTGCTTACCAGGGACATAACTGGAGGGTGCAGTCGGGAACCATAAACTCGGGATAAGCGGTGCACCCTTCATTTTGAATTTCTGAATGCGTTATTTACATCTTCTAGGTAAAAAATATAAATGCTTGTAACTAAAAATTATAAAATTTCAATTGCAACCCCTATAAGAAGCAATATAGCATTTTAACCCTCAACGGTCACACGGGGTGTATCACACCCCATGGGCTTTCCGATTTTTTCCTCCGATTGTCTACGTTTTTTTCTCAAGTATATATTTGTTAGTAGTTAAATTATTACTGAGGCTTTGTAGATATTTTTTCCTATTTTGTATTGTTTCAACATCACTCATGATTTTTTTAGCCAAAAGTATCTGAAGGTGTATTTGGAGGTGTACACCCTTCGGAGTTTTTGTTTATTGATACTCCTAGTAATGGATCATTACCAGACTTGTAATATGCTAAAATAATAAGATGCGCTTTTAAGACATTCTCTAGAAAAACGGCTTTTAAAAAATTCACGCACGTTACATGGACCGTGATGCAAGACTGTTTCAAGTCTCGGGTAGATTAGGCGGTAACGCTCCAAATTTGTAACCGGAAAGTTTAGGATCGATTCCTACTGCCTGCATTTCTTCACACTTTTTTTCATTTGAATTTTCATTATTGCAATTGTCTATTAAATTTATTTAAATCATGCCAAAATATTAATTTTTAACCATTTTTTATCATATGAAAAAATTGGTTTTTTGTTCAACCCTCACCACTTTTACTCCATGAAAAGTTTTTTTATAGAAAATTCTAACTTTTCTTCATTCAAGTATACATTTTATTTTGGTTAATATTATTTTCAAATAAAATAAAAATAGAATGTATAAAAAAAGTATAATAAGAATAAAATAAATATTCAAATATAAAGAAATAATACAATAAAATTATATAAAATTATAATATAAATAAAATACATTTTCTATTATTATTAAAATATTTATATTTTAAAATTAGAGTAATGATTGGTGTTTTTGAAAAAAAATTGCATAAGGAATCGGAATTTTTCAAATATGTCGCGGCACTCGCTAATATATGTACCTCGCGCTACCCGCTAGGATACTTTTTGCCTCGCGAAAGGCTTTTTTCGGTTTTTGCACATCGAGATCGACTTAGATAAAAAGAAGAAATTTACTTGCAAATATTATAAAATTGACAAAATCCTTACGTTTTAAGTGATTGTTAAATTTATTTTTATTTTAGATTAAAAAGGAAGTTTATTTACTTAAGGCTCTATCGGCCTTAAGGAACACATTCTCATTATAAAATACCTGCGTACTTTTTTAAAGTCCAAAGAAAAACGTTTAATTGCTTAAGAAACAGTTTTGGTTTAACTTACAGAAAATACTGCCAAAAAGTCGAAAATTCCATTTCTGGTCAAACAGTGTTTGTTTTATTCATAAAAAACTATATTTGAAAAAAGTCGGCATTAAAAGTCAGATAAACCGTACTTGTAAAAAACTTTCGTCTTTTACACAAAACCAATACCTTTTCATTAGGATGAAAATGTAAAAATTTACAAAAAATGTAGGCAGCAGGAATCGTGACCAGACTTACCGGAGTGATACCACCTAATCTAAGGAAGAGAGTGTTCAAGAGGAACTGCTATGGTCCTGTTGCAATGTTGTGGACGTGTTTTTTTTTTGTATTTGGTTAATGGGATACTTTTTTACAATAAAATTAGTTCTGTTCAAACAGAAGAAACATACTACTATTTTTTGAACGTAAAAATATTATTTGACTTAGTTCTCAAGCCACTTCAAAATAGTCATCAAATGCAAAATTTATATAATTAAAACTTGATTTTTATTAATTTAGAAAAGTAAAGATAAGCTTCTGTAAACAAAATGAGAAATGTGTGGTACACATTTTTTTTTAAATTTGCAACAAGTGTTCTGTCAACCAGTTTCGAAAAAATGTATTATTTTTGTTGATTTTTCACAAAATGTTAATTCGATCAAAAATGATTTTTTCTCAAAAATATTTTTATATTATATTATTATTTCTTATCGAAACTGTACACATAAACAATTGAAAATAATGTCTGTACACAGACAATTTGTTTAATTTTTCAAAATTTTAAAGTTTTAACTCTTCTGTGGTGGCTGAAAGAAATATCCAAAAATTGGGAAGAAAAAAACATGGGCTATCCTGGTAGGATACCACAACTTACGTAGAGATATTTTTCTTGATAGAGTAAAAACGTCTTATTTGTAGTGAAAAAATCCGTTTACTGAAAGTTTCGTAACAATTGAGAGGGAGGGTCATTGTATATTGTTACGGCAGCGTTATAAGGGGGGAGGGAGGGTCCATAAAAAATCGAAAAAAAAGCATTACGAAATAAAGCGGGAGTTGAGAGACTCCCATCGCGGTCCATGTAACGTGTATGCATTTTTTTAAAGCTTTTCTTCTCGAGAATGGCTGAAAAGCACATCTTATTACTTTAGCATATTACAAGTTTGGTAATGAACTATTCCTGAGAGGAGTATCCCGTGTGGAAAAATCTTCTGGCTCTATCCGGGCCGAGACCAAACCGTCTGATTTCCAGTCTTGGCGCTGACCAGATGGTCTGGCCTGGGCCTGGCCACAAGTGCCAGAACAGACCTTCCAGCTCGAAATTAGAACTTTTGCTATTCTTGGATATCTGAACAGCGCCAGCCCTGGGCCAGACCAGACCTTCCAGGCTAGATGGTTTAGATAAAGTCAGACCTGGGCCAGATCAGATCTTCCAGGCTAGACAATCTAGGTAAAACCAGGCCTGGGCCAGACCTGAAACTAGACTACCATGCAATTATTCCGCACGGAATGAATCCAAATTAAATTCCGAAGAGTGTAGGTTCCCCTTGTTAGCCCCAGTTTACGGTAGTATCAAACATTTTTTAAAATAAGCTCTGATCAATTGCAAAAAATGTGATATTTGAAACTGGATTGAATTTCAGAGAATCCAGCAAGACTCCTAGATCGATTGCTCGATTCTTGCTCGATCGACGACTCTCAGAGACTCGGACAATATTTGTTCCTTATTTCCACGCTCACTGAACTATCCCGTTATCGTTTCATGCGAGTGGGTCAGTAGCACCTCTTACCCTCATGACTCGCTTTAACTTACATTTTACAATCACAGCGCTGGTCACATCGCAGCGCGTATCAGGCCCGGTGCGTCCGCATCGCTGGCCCCCAGAGCGGGGCCTCGTCGGGCCTAGTGGGGCTTCGCCGTTCCACCTCGTCTTGTCTCGTCAACTGCTCTGATCTGAAAGTGGCCAGGCATGCTTTTCTTCGTCGGGCACCTATCATGAGGTATTAGTAACCGCGAGCACAAGCAGCCGGTCGCGTGTATAATTTCGAGCTCTACAGTTTACATATTTTATTTCCATAAATGAATACAAGTTTTTCACTATTTTTATTTTTATTTAATGAATGAGTGATACTAGATAAAAAGTGGTCCACCCTTTAAATTGGTGTCTCTTTACTGAAGCCTGTTTCGGGACTGTTTTATTTTTAAGGGTCCAGTTGCAAATCGATTTTTGAAACGAGAATTTCGTATCAGTCAGACCGGTTGTCTGGCAATATTTGAAATTTTTTAAACTGGATTGCCAAAGATGAAGATTGCTACGACGTTGTTTCTCTTCGTCGTCGTTGGTACGTATGACAAGTACCTTATCGGCCAATCTGACATATCTAGATATATAATTATTCCATTTTTGAGTCGTGCTTGATGGTTTGCTGCTGATACTTACCCCAATTTCATTCAAATTGTGCAATTGCAAAAGTGTCAAACTCTTCTTCAGTATAACTTGGATCGGAAAATCAAAATTTGTATTTGCACATTCAAAATATTATTTAAAAACTAATATTTCTGATTTAAGTTATAATAGAGATTCATCTATTGTTCACAATTAGGAAAAAGAAAAGTATGTTTTAGACATACATTTGAGATACACTACCGGTAAGAAGTATCAGTAGATGCCCAGCAGGGTGGTCCATATTTTCAAAAACAGATTTTTTTCACTCTCATTTTCTAGCTTTGTTCGAATGCCCAAAAAAAATGATACACAAATTTGAGCAAAATCGGTCAACATTAACTCGTTCCCCAATGTCCATAAAGTTTCCCGTTGATTTAATATGGGAAAAAGGCAACTTCTTCTTAATGTGTGATTTAAACGCAAAAATATGGAACTAGCTAAACTTATAATGCATTTTCCTGTTCAGAATACTTCAGGGAATAACAATCAGCCATACTTTTTAATATTGTATTATTTTAAGACCCTCTTACGGGGCCCGAAAGAAGCCCTTATGGGTTCCCATAAGAGGGTCCTAAAATTTTATAATATTAAAACTTATAGTCGATTCTTATTCCCTGAAGTATTCCGAACAAGAATATCTCTTATCAGTTATGTTAGTACCATATTTTTAAGTTTAAATCACATATTAAGAAGAAGTCTGTTTCTCATATTTAATCAATGGGAAACTTCATGGTCTTTAGGGAACGGGTTAATATTAACAAATTTTCTTCAAATTTGGAGATGCTTTTTCTGAGGGGAGGGGGGGAGGCTTTGAACAAAACTAGGTGGTGAGAGTAAAAAATGTGACTGAAAAATAAGGGCCAACCTAATTTTGGCGATTTTTTACTCATTTTGTTTCTTCATACATGTTCATTCTTTATGCAAAATTATATAATAATTAAAATATTAAGTCTGTCTTTAAAGGCAAAATAGAGGTAATTTCTATTTCTACAACTTACTTAAACTTGATTTAAACTAAAAAGTTATTTCTATTTATGGCATCAAATTTTTGGAAAAATTAATCAAATGTAATTCGTTTACTGTGAGCTGGCTAATAATTCATTTAATAATCTAAGGCGCTAATCAGGTTCAGTAAAAATATATTTCTAAATATATCTTTATACTTGAAAACGTTTTTACTAATTACAAAGCAAATTAAGATAAATTCGAACCAATTGATTGGATACTTTTACTCATTTTTGGATAGATTCTTAATAATAATTTGGCAACTGTTCACCGATTTCATTGTCGCAAACCATCAAGTGTACAATATACTGGATATTTAATATACGAATTATTTTAGTTACCCGTGTATATACAAAGTTGAATTACATCTTATTGCAAACATTTTTTTAAATACAATATAATGAGAAGTATAATATAGTAATAATGTAACAATCGTATTTATTTTCCACCTTTTCGTAACAGTCACAAAAACGTATTATATTTCAATAATTAATTGACGAGATTGTCAATTCTTCTTGACAAATTAAAAATATTGTATAATATGTAAATTATTAATCGATTAATTCATATGAACATTGTTTAATTAATTTCAGTTAGTTGTGCCAAAAATCAGGTCTCTGGACAGTAACCAGTTTTCTATCATTTTGAGAATTGAAATAATGTTATCAGTGATGTCTTATGAAACAAAAAACATTATTTTTCACGAAAAAAGTTCAAAACATACGAAAAATAATTATTTTAACAATAGTTTTTGTAATTGTATTTTTTCGTACTGTCACTTCTTATTAATTTTTTAAACATGGTTGAAATATAATGAATCATGGCTTTTTCGGGGAAAAAATTTCCTACAACTCTAATATTCCCAATTTTTACAATAAGTAAACAATCTTCAAATACAGTTATTTGTCTTAAAAATGTTTTCTTTAAACAATTTTTTTAACGATTTCAGTCATTACAAATTTTAAATAGAGACACTAAACTCATGATTCTTTCCAATTTGCAGGGTTTGCTTATGAATAATTTTTAAGATTTATTTTAATTGAGTTTACATATTTCAACTCAATTTTCTTTAAAGGAGTCTTCTTTTTATGTAAATTTTTGTAAAAAGAATTTTTTGAATTTTAGAAATTTATTTAGAAATGCATTTAAATGTTTTGTATTGTTTTCTTTTCCTAATTGGAAAATTTAATAATCTGAATGAATTGGTTTCAGAATCACCCACAAATTAAAATTGGTGTTTTTGAATGTTTTAAAATGTTGTGACACTCAGAAAACGATTTGTTTGAATCAAAAAAAGTTTTGTTGATTTAGCCATAGAATATGGTTATTATATGGACAACAAAATATATAGTTGACCCAACTAAATTTTGTATTTGTTTGAATGAATGAATCAAATATTTTGTTGGGTCAACAAAAATTTCACGTATATCCAAAAAATAAGTTTTTTGTTCAAGCAATTTTTTAATTAAAAATAACGTTTTCATATAAAATAACATCACAAGTAATAGTATGTTGATTCTTAAAATAATAGAAAAACTATTTTTGTCAGAGATCTGATTTTCGGCACGACAAAATAATTTTAATAAAATGACCATTTTTTTATTAAATCTAGGTCAGTTCATTTGAGATTTGTAATCGCAAGAGTTTGTAAATCAAAGTCGAATTAGTAGAATGTAGGGTAAATATCGTATCTTGAAAATTTGATGGGAGTAATAATAATTGTTCACTTGGATGGCTTGGAAGAAAACGCCTTCTTTTTTAAGCCATAAAGAATTATCTACTATCACTATAATCACTGAGTCCTGAAATTGTGAAGGGGAAAACTGAGCGCTAATAAAGTAATATATATTTTTATTTCGTTCAGTTCATTAACTTTAACTCTCCAATTTGTCACATTTCAAAAGTCTTAAGGCCAATTACTATTCTTACATAGTTCACATCTAAAATTTAAACCATGGTATAAAATAATAATATCTACATTCATTATATAAACGAATATTCTTTTTAAAAGCAATTTTATTAAAAAATTAAATTAATTAACAAAAATCCTATTTCTCTATAATCATATACGCGGTCTTTTTTATTACAATATCAAGGTGGAAAATAAAATATTTTTGCAATCCTTCCATGATGATTCAGAGAATGGTTCAGGCACAATTTTAAGAAAGGATGTAGTTCGATTTTTTAAAGTAGGCCATAGCCCTTCCTTCTCAGGAATTCACAATATATATATAAGTAGTCCTTATAAAGACACTGAACTATACAAAAATCTTTTATTTATTCTTAAATAAATTCGTTTTTTCAATCAAGAACTTAATTCTTGAAAGTGTGGGTTTTCCTACTTCTGTAAATAAGTTCTGAATATAACACAATCAAACTATAAATCCTATTTCTTTCTATGACTGTATATCTGTAATAAACCCGCTCTTTTTCTTTCAGTACTGATAATATCTAGATACTCTTTTCAGTATTCATACTCTACTAATAATTTGGCGTAAACGATATATTTACATAGATGCATCAGGTTTGATAAACAGGTGGGTGTGTCAGAAAGGATGACAAAAACCTATTATAGTGGATCAAGGACATTTGTCACAACGTTAAATTATATAATAAGTAATTATAGACGGATGAAATAATTATAAATTCAATTTCCAATTACGAGTCGAATATATTTTTTGTAATTTTTTATGTTGATCCACACTAGGTATAATGAGCATTTTCTTTCTGATTACTCAATCATTGAAGGATAGCCTAAAGAAACTACACTCGTAATCATTTAACTGGATGTATAAAAAGTTTCTTCTAATATTGTCATTGATCTAAATAATGAGAGTAGAAATTCATCATCACTTGTTATTTTCACTCGCAAGTTAAACAATTGTCTAATTTTTTAATTTATCACGAATTGTTTGAAATCATAATAAATTTTTACTTTCACCGCATATCATTTTGAATTGCTTGGAGTGCTTGGACTACGGAAACATTTTTTTTTACGATTCTTCAGTGAAAGGATTCAGGTGTTCCATTTCTTTGGGGCATCCTACCTACAGTAGATGCATATATTTGACAGATATGTATAATAGCCATTGGGCCATTTTCAGGTTTTTGGGCATTTCTCTTTTACAATACGTTGTATATTCTGTGCTATTGATTTCTGATTCGACGACGAACTTAACAATTTTGCAATCTCAAATTTATTCTTCACTCTTCTACTAACAAACTTTCATCAAGCACCGTATTTCGTAAATATAATTAATTTTATTTAAAAGAATCTCTTTGAAGTCAAAATTGGAATCACTTCCCAAGCGTTTATTGCCCTCTGCTACATTTGTACATACAACAATAAAAATTATCATTTAATTAATAAAATCAGAAAAAATTAATTATTACTGACTGCGTGCGTCTGAAACAAAGAAAAGCCTCGCATGTTGGTTTCCACATTCGTATTACTTTGGCGCAATTTTAACGGTTCTTTGACCCGAACATCAGCACAATTGTTTTTCTAGAATATCACAGGAGTCTTTGCTCTATTATTTATTCACGCGAGAGCGAATCAATGATGCGCGCATTTGATCTGAAAAGAAAGTATTGTAGGAAAAAACGAGATGTCAACGAAAGCAGTGTCTACACATGGACAGGGAACGATGATCTCAGTAGAAAGTGAGAAAATAGCAGTTTCCGATGTATTGAACGGAAACGAAGGCGGGAGGAAAAAATAGGACACGTCGATAATGAAAGTCAATAATTATTGTATTTTACGAATCACTGAATGGAAAAAAAGAGGATGTAATAGTAGAAACTGAAAACTCTTTGGTCTGTAATCAACCCGAGGGAAATTTAGGTGACATTTATTTCGATTAGACTCTTTGACGAAATAAAAGCATTTTCAGGGTGTTAAATGTTAATCCTTTGAATGAATGTTTGTACTTGTTCCTTATTAGTTCATTGAAATTTCTTCAGAGATTTTATCCAAGGCTTGAACTGACATAATGGGTTCTTCATATGAATCTTATTACTCATGTCAAGTTCAGGGTTTGAATGAAATTTTGGTAGGTTGAATTATGGATCTAAATATTTATTTAGGTGCATTTTAGCATCCTTATGATCATTTAATTAGCATAGATGGTATCATTTTTGTGTAAACTGGAACCTATTACAGGTATAAATTATAAGAAGATTTTGTCGGATGGGTATTTAGGGAATCGGGCCAGCCGGACTGTGCTAATAATGTTCCGTTCGAATCGAGATACTTTCTACGAAGCTTGGACACTGTTATTGAATTTACAGTTTCATTTTGAATTTACAGTGAAATTAAAAATCGACTACTGAGAAGGAAAATATTCTCAAAGTAACGATAAAAAAAGTTTAAAGAGTTATTTCGAATTAATATGGAAAAACTTCCTTTAGAAAAATTGAGTTTAGACATAAAAAATAGTAAAATCGAGATTTGTTCTTAAATTTCTACGAATTATAAAAAAATTCTAAGTTAGATAAGCCTAATTATAATTATTCAAAAATAAAATACGAATTTTTTATATCATTTTTTAATAACTTATACAATTTCTTAAAAGTGTCCAATTATAGCACTGCAAACTGTAGTTTCCACTGAATTTCAATATTTGAAAGTCGTAAAAAATTGCAAAAAAGTTATTGATATTTATTGAACAAAATAATAATAATAATGATCTTGTAACATTTTTAAACTAGAAACTTTTATAAATTGAATAAAAAATATTTAAATTTATAAATTTTGTATTTATTATTCTCAGGGCTGCCACAGCTCAATCTACTTAAAAAAGTGAAACAGTTCACTATTTAAACCCAAAAAGCACCTAAAAGTGACTATAATGTTCATTAATAATGTGACTAATGTTCTTTTGAATTTAAAAGGATTCTTTGAAATTCATAAGAATTTCAGGTGAATTTTAACGAATGAGAACAAATGCATGAGACTTAAAAAAATTTCAAGTTTGAATTGAAATGAATTAAAATGAAGTGAAACAAAATTTTTAAAAAGAACTCTATTCATTTCAGTGAAATAAATATTCAATAAATTTCAATAAAAATTAAAGTGAATAGAAAACAATTCTAAACAATGAAAAAATGCATTGAAATCTGTAAGTTTAAAATGAGTTTAGAAAAATTCAAGGGAATTCAAAAGAATTTGATGAAATGTCTAAGAATCTAAGGTGAGTTTAAAATACTTAAGGATGAATTAAACAAAAACTGAAAGAAAAAGAAAAAAAATCCATTGAATTGAGCGAATTGAGCGAATTAAGAAGAATTCATGTAAAATAATTGAAATCAATTAAAAATTGCTTGGAATCTTTGGAAATAATCTTTAAATATTTCAAAACCTTTGAAATCGTTTGAAATCCCATGAAAATTTTGAAAACTTTTGAGAATACATTGGAATTTTCAAAAATACCTTAAAATATTTCATATTCTTTAAAATATTTTGAAATGCCTTGAAACTTTGTAAAGCTTGAAAGTTTTTAAATCTTAGAATTTTTTAAATATCATAAAATCTTTAGCATCCTTTGGAATCCCTTCGAATGATTGAAATCCTTTGAAACTTTTAAAAGCTCTTGAAAATTCCTTGAAAGATTTAAAAATATCATAAAATCTTTAAAATCCTTTGGATTTCCTTCAAATAATTGAAATCTATCAAAAATTCTTTGAACTCTTTTAGAATATCCTAAAATATTGCAAATCCTTTGAAATCTTTTTAAATTCATTGCAAATTTTTAAAACTCTTGAAAACGCCTTTGAATTTTTAAAAATACCCTACAGTCAAAACCTTTGGAATTACTTCAAATCATTGAAATCTATGAAATATACCCTAAGATATTTCAAATCCTTTAAAATATTTTGAAAATTCCTTTGAATTTTTACAAAATCCCTAAAATCATTTGAAACTCCTTAAAGTTATTCAAGTCTATTAAAAATTTCTTGGAATATTTCAAATTATCCTAAACTGTTTCAAAACATTAAAAAAAATCAGAAATCGGTATAGATCTGAATTGAATAGTGGTTAACCCATGGGTTAATTTATTGATAGACCTGTAGCCACCCTGTACTAGAAACTCAATTTTTCACGAGAATTCAGATACTCATAAAATTACCATTTTCATATTATACTTTATTGCGTTTTATTGTGAAAATACATTGTCACCGAGATAATTATAAAAACACATGATAATTTTCAGTATTTTACAACATTTTGTTATAGAATTATTATATAATTAGTTAGAAATGAGTGATAATTAATACATAACATGACGACACTAATTGTTTCTTGAATGGACCTTTACCTTGCGTACTACGCGAGATTGACAGGTGAATGGCTCTGAAGGGGGGTAATGTAATTACTATCGCATGCAAGAGTCCAATGTCCGAGTTCGTACTTCAATTTGCATCTATAGTCCTAATTAATTTCTTGTCAATAATTTACACTCAGATTTTATATTTAAAGCAATCAAAACATATTATCCAGGGTGTCTAGCGTTTTTTCAGAAAAAAAATTCCAGGACTTTTCCAGGTTTTCCAGGACAAAAAAAAAATATTTTTCCACGTTCCTTTTTTTACAGTGAAAAAATACTTCTCACATAACATAGTAGAAATCGTAGGTCTAGTGGTACTAAAAATAGTGTCATATGCGAAATTTCTCATACTCTCCTTTTTTCTACTTTAACGACAATTTAATGGTATTTTTAAAATCCAATAGTTTTTTTTCTGTTGATATTATCAAAGCGAGTTCAATTCCGTGTGTAATGTTTTTTTTTTTATTATAATTTGTTGAAATTTGATCAAAAATTTGACTCAGTTATCGAATTTTAAGTTAATTTAAGTTTATTTCTTAACAAAAAAGGTCAATTTTAAATCCGAAAAGACGAATTTTCTTTCCAAATAGACGAAAAATCAACGGAACAGTTGAATTTTCCACAAACAAGGATGATTTTTTGATAAAACATGTACTTGAATTTTCTAACTATAATACAGAATCCAACAAAATAGTCGTATTTTAAAACAAAAAATAATAAACTTCAACTAAAAACAGATGAATTTGCAACAAAATATTTGAATTTTTGAACAAACCTAATTTTAATTTTCAACCTACAAAGATGAATTCTTAACAAAAACGACGAATTTTCAACCAAGAAAATTAATTTACTACGAAAAAAGACAAATTTCAACAGCAAAAAATTAATTAAAAAATAAATAGTTGAATTTTTATCTAAAAATGATAAATTTTCAGTAAAAAAAGGTTCAACCAAATAGTTGAATTTTCAACCAAATAGTTGAATTTTCAACCAGAGATGAATTTTCTACTAAAATTATGAATCTGCAATTCCGCAACCAAGAAAATGGATTTTTAATAAAGCAGGTCAACTTTTAACCAAAAAAGACTTATTTTCTACAAAACATTTGAATTTTCAACCTGAAAATATTAATTTTCTACGATAAAGATGAATTTTCAACAAGAAAGTTAATTTTCAACGAAACATCAGTTTCAGTTTTAACCAAAAAAAGGAAATTCCCAGAAAAAAGATTAGTTTTCTATGAATGAAGACGAATTTTTAACAAAAAAAGATCAATTTAAAAAAAATGGAAAAGTTACATTTTCAGGTAAAAAATTAATTTAAAATAGAAAAATGAATTTTCAACAAAATAGTTAAATTTTCAATCAAAAATATGAACCCTCAAACCAAAAATAAATAAATTTTTAACAAAGTGGTTCAACTTCTACCCAGGTAGTTGGATTTTCAATTTAAAAACAAATCAATTTTCAGCTAAAAATGAAATAGTTACTAAAAAAAATGATGAATTCTCAACGAATAACGTAATAGTAGATATTTCAAATAAAAAGTGTGACTTGTTAATAAAAATTGTTGAACTTGCAACCAAATAATAAAATTCCTTATTAAAAGTACATGGGTTACTCTGAAAGTTTTTGGAATGAAATTCTAGAAACGGTGAAACGGAAAATTTCTAATAATGTTCTTTAGAGCAAATCTTAAAATGACAGTTGGCGTAGTTTCCATCGCCCCCGAACGATTTTTAGTATATTTGAAAAACAGAAAGTCGAGTAGTACCTTGGATTATTTTTTCTTATCCATTCCAGAAACTTTCATAGTGACCTACGTATAATCATCAGGATGAAGCAACTGAAATAAAGAATTAAAAATGCAAGGCGAATAAACTACTAATGAGAAAATTATATCAGGGTAGCCCAAAATTTAATTTTCAAAATTCTCTAACTTTATTCCGACTAATTTTTCTTTTCCCCTGACCATTAATATTCAATTACCAGAATCTTAATTTTCTAACATTTTTAACATACATTCTTGCATACACGAAATAAAACAATTTCAAATTAAAAAGTAAGTTTCATATTTATTATCCTGGACAATTCCAGGACTATAAACAAAATTCAAGAAGATTTTCAGGGTTTTTGCAGGTAAAAAAAACGCAAGTAATTACAATTTAGGTCTCGGATCAAAGAAATATTTATACATTTTTTTCTCAAAATAATCAGTCCCACCCGGGCGAAATAATTTTAAAATCGGTTATTTGAACCAGGTCATTCAAGAAATATTTGTAACTATTTCAGCTTTTTTTTTTTTTTTTGAATACCAAAAGTTTGTTCGCATATATTTTTTTTTTAATCTGCAAAGCAATAATTCAAATAAAATAGATTTATTGCCTGTTATTGTTTATATTAACTTATATGAAAAAATCGATCTTATTAAGTTCATTATCAATGTTTGCAGAAATTTATAATATATACAAAGCATAAAATACGTGAAATAATACATGACAACGTTTTGTGAGAGTTTGCGTAAGTAATTCGCGTAATACACGACTTTAATGGAAAGGTTATAATAGCTTACATTGCATTGCATCTTTTAATTGCTTATATGTGTTAAATAAGGAAAGGAGTGTACATGCACATGATTCGTGAGCCATTTACAAATGAAAGAACGTTTAGTCTTCTTTGAATCACGTCTCTAATCTCGAGGGACGTGAATGTAATTGTCCTAATTGTTGAATATTATGCTTCTTTTTGTTGCATTATTACTGCTAGAAATGACAAAGAACATTAAAAACAGATTCAATTTCTTTTAGATTTAAAATGAACCATTTTCTTTTAGATTGTGATACGATTTAATCTTTTCTATTACAGTACAATAATTTTGTAAATTATACAGTTCCATATTTTAGATTACAGCTTTCGTTTTGCACTACAGAAATAGATTGTTTTAACCGCAAAAACTGATACAGAAACAAGTTTTTGAATTTTATTTGAGTGGAACAAACAATACTGTAGCGAAAGTATTATTTGTGGCTTATTTAAAAGGTGCCTGTGAATAATAATTTATCGTTTATTGTTTCTCTCAGCAGGGCATCCAATTACATTACAAAAACTATATTGAAGATACTTTGCACTGTGTGATTTATAATCGAGAAAGAGGAAAATTGTATATAATTTAAATTATATCTAGAAATTAAATTAATTGCAATATAGACTGGAAGAGAAGGGTTAACTACTCAAAATTTGAGATTTTGCTTGGGATTTCAAAATATTTTAAGAGATTGAAAAAAAGGTTTCAAATTAATTCGGAACATTTCAAAGGTTTTGTAAGATTTCAAAGGATTTCAAAATATTTCAAGGGATTTCAATGATTTCCGAAGTTTGAAGGGATATTTTGTAAGATTTTTGAAAAACTTCCTGGGATTGGAAAAGTTTCCACGAAATTAAATTTTTTTTCAATATTTCTCGAGATTTCTTAGAATTATTTATGATTTTCAAAGTACTTTAAAGATTTTAAGCAATTTTAAACAATTCCAATTAATTTTAAACGATTTCACGGAATTTGGATAGGTATATAAAGGGATTTCAGAAGATTTCAATAGATTTCGCAAATTTCAAGCGATTTCTTATGGTTTTAAAAGATTTCACAGTATTTTAAGGAATTTCAGCGATCTCGTAAGATTTAAAGGGATTACTTATAGTTTGAAAATATTTCCAGGGGTTTCAAAAATTTCAAGGGATTTTAAAGGATTTAAAAATACTTCTACAGGGATTCCTTCGATTTAATTGCGACTTTAAAATATTTCGAGGGGTTTCAACGATTTTAGAGGATTTCCTGGGATTCCAAGGAATTTTTACCAGATTTCTAAGGATGTTCTAAAATTTTCTAATATTTTCAAGAATTACCCAGAATCTCAAGTGATTTCAAAAGATTCCTGAGATTTCTTGTGATTTACAAATATTTCAAGGGTTCAATGAGCGATATCAATGCATTTGAAACGATTTCAAATGATTGCACAGGATTTAAAGGAATTTCAGTGATTTTAAAAGATTTAAAGAGATAAAAACTTCACGTGACTGAAGAAATTTTCATGGAATTTCAAAATATTGAACAAAAAAAAATTTTATAGGGATTGCTTGAGATTTTAAGGAATTTCATCGATTTCAGAAGATTTAAAGGGATTCCTTATAGTTTAAAAATATTTCGGAGGGGGGTTTAAAAATTTCAAAGGATTTCAAAGGATTTGAAAATTAAATATACCTATATAGGGATTCCTTGGAATTAATTGCGATTTTGAAATATTTCAAAGGTGTTTCAAAGATTTCAGAAGATTTCTTGGGATTTGACGGAATTTTTACCAGATTTTTGGGGAAGTTATGGAATTTAAAAATATTGTCAAGAATCTAGCAAAATACCAAGTGATTTCTAAAGATTAATCCGAATTTTCAGTGGCTTTTAAATATATGAAGGAATTTCAAAAAATTTCACGAGATTTTGAAGGATTTCGGTGATTTCAGAGGATTTCAATAATTTCAGAAGATTTAAAGGGATTTAATGGGATTTAACATGATTTTAAACAATTTCAATGCTTTCTGGTGGTTGCAATAATTTCTGAAGACTTAAAGGGATTTTATAAGATTCCATAGAACATCCCACGACTGGAGAAATTTTCATGGGTTTTCAAAGGATTAAAAATTTAAATACATTTCTATAGATATTCCTTGGAATTACTTGTGATTTATAAGAATTTCGATGGGTTTCAAAATTTTCAAGAATTATACAGAATCCCAAGTCATTTCAAAATATTCCTTAGAGCTTTTTGTGATTTAGAAATATTTCAAGGGGTTTCAATAAGCAATATCAAGGGATTTTAAACGATTTGAAGTGATATAGTATTTAAAATTAAAAAAATATTTCTATATAGGGATTCGTTGGGATTTATAAATATTTCAAGGGTTTCAAAGATTACAAGAGATTTCTTAGGTTTTAAAGGAATATTTACGAGATTTCAAGGGATGCTCTGGGATTTCAAATATTCCCAAGAATTATGCATAATCTCAAGTGATTTTAGAAGATTCCTTAGAATTCCTTGTGATTTACAAATATTTTAAGGGGTTTTACATTAAGTAATTTCACAGGCTTTCAAGAGATTTGTAAGGGGATTTGGAATGAATTTCTGGAATGTGAATAGAGTTCGAGAGATTTTCAAGAATTTCGTGAATTTTCAAAGAATTTTAAAAGATCTTAAAATAGATGGTCATTTTTTTATTCACATTTTTAGGTTGTAATATTTTCTAACTTTCAGGAAAAATTCATTCAGAGCTCCAGTCATGCATAATAAAATGTTTCATTTACGTGATTTCCAGAGATTTTCCAGAGTTTCGCAATCGCTTGGTATTTTAAAAGATTTCAAGTGTGCACCTAATTGCAAGTTTAGTTAACTTCTTGACCGGAAATGTAAATTAAAAAGGGTCTTCAGTAATTTAATCCATAATTCTGTGTTTATTTAAATGTATCCACAAAGAACACCATACCCATGTCTCAATGTCATGTTTCATTGAAACTACTCTTTACTTTCGGACAGTAAAAACCAAAAACCTGATATATGTACTTGTCGAAAATGTTAACGAATTGAAAAGTTGTCTACGAGTGGTTACACACTATAGTGTAGTCACTGGTCAGCGGTCATTCATCGTATGGGACTTGGTACGTTTAGTCAAGTTTAAAGTGGGTCACTAGGGTATGGCCCAATAGCACGACTTCTGTCTCGTCAAGCTGGCCAAAGAATCTTCGAATTAATGAGTAAAACGGTCCCACTAAGCCTAATTCTTGGGAATTATTCGTTTCGAATTCTACCGCAAATTTAGGGTCCTTGAAAACAAAATTGAAGTCGTAAAATGCCTTAGGCTTAGGTGTACAAGGCTAAAAAGCAAAGAGACTGTGCTAATGAAATGCTCTCTCTTTCTGTATCCAAACGTAATTTTATTATCCTATGATCGCTTTATTGCGTTTTATTACGTTTTATTACATTTTATTTTTATCACTTTAATTATTAGAAACCAGAAGCGTGGAACAACCTACGCTTTCATTTAATCGACCCTATATACCATCAAACATTCTATATACTGAGATTGAGAAAATTAGCTGTCACAGATTCTACAACTGATCAAAGAATCTGCAGAAGATTAAAAAAATTATTCTTATGTCAAGAATGCATTCCTAAAAATCGGTATTATATTGCAAGCCTATATAAAGTTCAATTTAAAGTTCAAAAGTTGTAAGGTCAAGTGCTGCAATAAATCAGTGATTTTTCCAAGTTGAAGAGTAGGTTGAAGTCAACGTACCATTGGCTATTTAATTTCTATTTTCAAGAACCGTTTATCTAATATGCATCAACACTCTCGACAAATTTGATTCAAGACGTAAAATTTCTTTTAGATTCTTTATTTAAATTTCAATGTGAAAGTGTATAATTTGGTAATAATGATTAAGGTATACCAGAGTGGATTAGGTGTTTCTAAAAATGTACCAAGTTCTCATATATTTTAGGACTTCATAGTTATTTTAGGAATTTGGTGTCACATGTTTGGCAATGACCCTCTGATGATGATGTCTGTTGCATTAAAATAAATTAAAAATTACTCACGAGTGAAATGCATGCATCACGGATACGGAGGTGGCCAATTTAGGTTATCGTAACCGTTTTAGCGTCATATGAAGATTTCTCTTTCACTGCACGACGCTCGGAAAATCCGCAAAGAATGGAACGTTTACATCACCGAAGGAAGATTTATATTTGCTATGTAAATGGTTAATCTAACTTTGTTGATTCTCAAGTTTCTTTAAGTTATCGCCCATTGATAGGTGTGGATAACTACTATTTACTATATTGGATTAAATGAGATTTACTCACTAGAGAATTCCTCTCTCACAGTACATACATATTTGTATGATCAATGTAAATTGGGAAGCGCGAAATTTATATTAAAAGAGGTTTCATCTGATGATCTAATTCATGTAAGATTGGTCTATAAGAATACTCTTATAGAGTCTTAGAAATAGGAAAGGTTGCAGAGGGATCAAAAGGACATCAGTATTCAAGCAGCGTTTCCTTCATATTTTTAGATTAATTTTATTGACTCGTCCTACTTAAGAGATGCATAAAGTTTCATGTATGGACGGGAAGTGCAGATAACCGATAAAAATGAAACAATGTTCGTAAAATTCCATAAAGGGTTCAAAAAGGAAAAATGAATCATCTGCGATAAATAGAAATGTAACTCAAGTATCTTTCTTGAAATGTTGTTAAAAAGTTAATTATATTTTCGGTCGTGTGTCCGTCCGTCGTACTTTTATCCTGGGAGGAGAAGTCAGGTAAGGGAAAGGGGAAGTGGCGAGGAGTGGGGTGGGAAATAGGGTAATGAGAGGAGAAGTGCGAGGGAGTAAAAGAAGAGGAAATGAGGGGAATCTAGAGAAGGGTGGATAGGGGAGGTAGAGGAGGGGAAAAGCGACACGAGATTTCGATCATTTTTCGATCAGATTTTGACTATTTTTCGATCAAATTTGGATGAGATATCGATCAGATTTCGATAAGATATCGATCAGATTTCGATAAGATCTCAATCAGATTTCGATCAGCTTTCATCAGTTTTTGATCCGATTTTGATTAGATTTCGATCAGATGAGATTTGGATGAGATGAGATTGTGATCAGATTTCGATCAGATGTCGATATGGTATCGATCAGATTTTGATCAGTTTTCAATCAGTTTTTGATCAGATTTTAATCAAATGAGATTTGGATGCGATGAGAGTGCGATCAGATTTCGAACAGATATCGATCAGCTTTCGTTCACATTTCGTTCAGCTTTCGATCAGATCTCGATCATACTTCGATCAGTTTTCGATCAGATTTCGAACAGATGAGATTTGGATGAAATGAGATTTCGATCATTTTTTTACCAGATTTTGATCAGATTTCAATCAGATTTCGATATGATATCGATCAGATTTCGATTAGTTTTAGATCCGAGTTTGATTCGATTTTGATCAGATGAGATTTGGATGAAATAAGATTGCGATCAGTTTTCGATCAGTTTTTGATCAGATTTCGAACAGATGAGATTTGGATGAGATGAGATTTCGATCATTTTTGATCAAATTTCAATCAGATTTCGATATGATATCGATCAAATTTCGATTTGTTTTTGATCCGATTTTGATTAGATTTCTATCAGATGCGATTTGGATGAGATGAGATTATGATCATATTTCGATCAGATGTCGATATGGTATCGATCAGATTTTGATCAGTTTTCGATCAGTTATTGATCAGATTTTGATCAAATGAGATTTGGATGCGATGAGAGTGCGATCAAATTTCGAATCGATGTCGATCAGCTTTCGATAAGATTTTAATTAGCTTTCGATCATATTTCGATCAGTTTTCAATCAGATTTCGAACATATGAGATTTGGATGAGATGAGATTTCGATCAGTTTTTGATCAGATTTTAATCAGATTTCCATCAGATTTCGATATATCGGCCAGATTTCGATATCATGTCGATCAGATTTCGATAAGTTTTTGATCCGATTTTGATTAGTTTTCGATCAGATTTCGATCATATTTCGATCAGTTTTCGATCACATTTCGAACGGATGAGATTTGAATAAGATGAGATTTCGATCAGTTTTTGATCATATTTTAATCAGATTTCGATATGAGTGATGAGATGATATGAGATTTGAATCTATTTTTGATCAAATTTTGATCATATTACAATCAATTGTAGATCAGATTTCGATCGGATTTTGAGATTTCGATCAAATAAAATTTGGATGAGATGTTATGTTGATCAGTTTTTTATCAGATTTCGAACAGTTTTCTATCAGATGTCGATCAGATTTCAATCAGTTTTCGTATCAGATTTCGGTTAGATTTCGATGAGATTCCGTTCAGATTTCGATTAGTTTTCTATCAGTTTTTGATCACATTTCGGTCAGATTTCGATCAGTTTTCGATCATATTTCAAGATTTCGATCAGATGAGATTTTGATTAGGGGAACGGATAGGTGGTGGAGGGCGGAGATTTTAACGACTTAATAGATAGGAATTTCTTGGAAAGTTAATTCTAGTAAAATTTCAAAGAATTTGACGAAATTAAGGAGATTATAGCGAATTTAATGGCATTCAGAGGAATTCAAGCGAATTCCAGAGAATTCGAGCGATGTTTTATAATTTATTTTGGATTCACTTGAATTTTTTTATTATTTTGGATTCACTTGAATTCTTTATATTATTTTGTATCTTTAAAATCTATTAGATTCTCTTGAAATCTTTTTAATTCGCTTAAAGTCTATTGAATTCTTTTTAATTCTTAAAATTTTAATTCCTTCAATTCCTAAAGTTATCTGAAACCCCTTGAAATAACCTTGAATTCTTTTGAATTCTTTGTATTATTTTGAATCTTTTAATTTTATTAAATTTCTTTGAAATCTTTTGAATTCCCTTGACGTCTTATGAATTCTTTATATCCTTTTAAATTCTTTGAAGTGGATTACTTAAATTCTCTGATTTTTTTTCATTCATCTTGAATTCAGGTGCAGAAAGAAATCGTTTGCGAACAATCAGTGTTGGAACTATGAACTTTTATTTCAAAATTGTTGAGCATTTGATTTAAAAAAAAAAAGTAAATATTGGGCTGAGCCTTTTTTTCTTTTTTTTTTCGAGTTTCATAACCGTTTTTTGCTATTATCTCGAGAATTGATTAAGCTATCGAAAAAGTAAGGTGGTTGTTGGATTCGCCGTTAAAAAACCCATGGAATTAACATATGGTTGAAAAAATCTCTACACTTTTAGCACGGGTTGATTTTTCAGAAAAAGTTTGACCAAAAAAATATAAAAAATCTAACCTGTAGGTAAAAAATCAGTCAAAGTAGGCGCCTTGCGTCTAAAAAAGAAGGTTGCGTAGCCTATTAAGACGTAAATAAGTCGTTTAAACCTCCCCTTCCATCATTTCTTTCACCTACTCCCCTACATGCCTCCACTTCCCCTCTCCTCCCATACTTCCCCTCCCCACACTTCAAACATTCGCTTCTCCTCCCTTTCCCAACATTTTTTTCATCTACGTCCCCCTATCCTCATTTCTCCCCACACTTCTTCTCACGTCCCCTACAGCCCCTCCCTACCTTCATTTCCCCTACTTACTCCCCCTACTACTACCCCTCTCCCCCTACTACTACCCCTCTCTACCCATACTACCC
>JAABKJ010003873.1:2169-17204 GCA_011634705.1 Andricus grossulariae
TTATTGAATATTTTTCGTATCTTTTGAAATCCCTTAAAATCTTTTGAAATTTAGTTTATGGTGAAAAAAATCTTACCTAATAAGGAGGGGGGGGGGTCATAAAAATTTTATGAATCCTGACGTAATTCACAGACGTTCACTTAGCACTAAAAAAACGTTTAATTTACATTATTAAAACTCGAAATGAGGTATTATAATTTCTAGAAAGTGAGAGGATTTTGAAAAATGAAAAGAAAAATTTTAAATAAAATTAATTTAGTGCTTCACAAGACGCACTCAATAATTTTATTTTCAAAAATGATTTTAAATAGAAATTCATATAGCTATCATCAAAATATTTATTGAAATTTTACCTCTAAAATTAAATTTTGAACATTTTTGCTTGATTTGAATATTTTAGTATCCCAAGCATCAATCCAGTGCCAAATATTTTATTGCAAAAAACAGAAAACGAGGAACTTTGCCACCTGTTTATCCTAATGGTTGGTTTGCTCTTCTGGAAAGCTCTGAGCTTAAGCGTGGAGAAGTAAAACACGTTACTGCCATTGGAGAAAATTTTGCAGTCTTCAGGTACTTCATTTGTTGTTGATTATAATTCTGAACCTTTTATATTTTAAAAACGTTATGAAATAATAATTATCATCAGGGTGTCTACCCGACAGATGCTTTTAAATCCCCGGTTTTCTCCTGTCAATTTTCCAGTTTTCCCAGTCAATTAGTCATTTAATTATTTACAAATGTACTATCCATAAGCAGTAGACAATTCTATTTTGTATTAAAAAGAAAATAATAAAAATACACTAACGCTACGTAATATTTTTACATCCATTTTTTAGTATTCAAAATTTATTAATTTTGGATTGTTAATTTTATGAATTCTGAGTTACAATTTCGTTCTCTAAAACAGATTGAAAGATATCTTCAAAAAGGTAAATTTCTGAAAAATCGCAGTAACTTGACGGAATAATTATAAAAAAATGTCCTTACATGGTAAAAGCAGTTCAAGTTAACAAATCAAACGTGGACAAATTTAAATATTTTTTCTGGGGCCGAGAAACACATTCCGTTAAATATATGAAATAAATCATCACGAATTTTCTTCAACATACCCTTTTTGCACTGTGCAAAAAAAGACAAATTATGTTAATAAGTTTCTGCGATTCTTTAGAAATTTAACTTTGAAATGAACCCAAGAACATTGAAAAATATTTATAATTTCAAATTTTATTTCTAATTTATGACCGCATTAAAAATTACAATTTGCACTGTTTTTTCAATGGCTTCTTGAAATATTAACAAAATAACTTTACCCTGGGCTTATTCAATTCAGAATTTAGATAGCTTCCAGCCTATTTAAGAGAAAAAATTCTAAATCCGAATTACAGTGAACTTGCACTCATTCTATTCCAAAAGACGAAGCCCCTTCACCTCCCACCACTGTCCCTGTACAATCTCGCGCGCGTGACTGGTTGACAAATTAAAAAAAGGCCCAAAGAGCGGGAAGCTCTTGCACAATGCAAGGACGCACGAATGCTTGCAGCGTGCACATCGATACAAGGCAGGAACAGCCAATGAACGTCGCTTGACAAAATCACCCCACCACTCGCGGTAGAGGTGGGGGCCCGTGCAGACTTGGAATATCCGTATGTTTACGTTTCTCGGCCCTTGGAATAAGCGAAAGTTTACTGTAACAAAATTAACAAATTGTTAAATGCTGGCAAATGGGTATATACAAAATAAGTTTTAAAACGTTTTATTTAATTTACGGTCACAGATTTGAGGAATAATAAAATCAAGTTTTCGGACAATTCCCATTATTTCCCGATGAACAAAATTCCTGGTCATTCTCCGATTTCCCGGTCACGTAGACACCCTAGTTATAATTATATATTTTAAAATTATATTATCAATGTATAATCATTCAAAGAAATTTTGAAAATAATAAAATAAACAATCTGTGTTTGATTTAGGCAACGTTTTTGATGAAATGTAACAATTCTGTTCACAGGACGGAGACAGGTATTGTAAATATTTTAGACGCTTACTGTCCACATTTAGGGGCAAATATGGGCGAGGGTGGAGTTGTAAAAGGAGAGTGCCTAGAATGTCCTTTTCACAGTTGGATTTTTCGAGGTGATGGACACTGCCAAAGCATACCCTATGCAGAAAAAGGTGCCTATTTAAAATTACCTACCTGAATAAATCTTAAATGATTTTACTCGTATTCACATTGGTCTGTAATAAATTAAGATACACAATTTGTTCTGTGTAAAAAGAAAACAGAAGGAATAATAAAGTTTCAGCAAATGTTTCAATTCAAAAGCAGGAAAGAATATAACTTATTTTACAAATTTGATTGTTTTTGAATAAAACTGTTACAGAACTTTAAAAAAAAATTCTTAAACTACCTCAAGTAATTATGCTATTAGGTTCTGAATGTTTTCCTTGTATTCATTTTTAAGAAGGTTAGGCTCACAACGTGAAAAATTAATTGAAACAAAAAGCGAATACATCTACAAAATTCAAGGTTAAAATCTGACTTTTGGTTTACTTTGACTCTGAAGTATTTTGTACAAAACTTGAGTACCAGCTTTAATAAACTAATAATTAAGTAAATAAATAAATTTGAGATTCAGAATTGATATTTTTCATCAGGTAATTCGATAGCAATCTTTTTACATCCTAGACCGCACTTTGACTAAATAAGGTTGTGGTTTCTTTAAAGCTTTAATTTACAAGCAGAACCTACACCCACCACATGAATAATCAGCTTGATCTAAATCAATTTAATAGTTGATTGCAATAAAATAGAATTTGAATAAGAAAAATAGGTAAAAAATTCCGTCAGTAGGAATCGAGCTCGGACTTGCCGGTTACAAGCTCGGAGCGCTACCGCCTGATCTAACCGGGAGTTGAAAGACTCTCGCATCGCGGCCCATGTAACGTTTGTGGATTTTTTTAAAGCCGTTTTTTTTCGAGAATGGCTAAAAAGTGCATCTTATTACTTCAGTATATCACAAGTTTGGTAATAATCTATTACTAGGAGAAGTTTGAATCCAAACAAAACTCCGAAGGGTGTAAGTTCGCTTTGTCAGACAAAATTTCAAAATAATCAAAAAAATTGTTTTCCTTAATTTTCGGAAATTTGTGCGACTTGTTAAACAATTGAACATTTTTTAAAAGTAGTTAAAAATATATCCTCTAAATACTTACGTTTCTGTTTAGTGCCACCCAATGCAAAAGTGAAGGCATGGAAATCTTGCGAAGTGAATCAATTGATCTTCGTTTGGTACCACGCCGAATCTGAAAAACCAAACTGGAAACCACAATCTATTGAAGAAATTTCCAATGGCAGTTGGAAATACCAAGGGAGAAATGAGTTTTACGTTAATAGTCACATTCAGGTAAGTCACGAACTTTTCACGAATTCACCCCCCCCCCCCCCAGCCAATTAGTCCCTCACCATCATTACCCTTCACTCCCCCCTCACTTCTCGACCCCTTATTCTCTTTTATTTCCCCTACTTCCTCTCCACATTCCCCAACTTCCCTTCCTTACATTTCCTTTACTTCCCCTCCCCTTATTTCCCATCATTACTTCCCTCCTACTTCCCCTCAACTCGTTTCCCCTCGCTTTCCCTTCCCTCATTTCCCCCACTTGTCCTATTTTCCCTCACTTCTCTTACTTTACTTGCCCTCTATTCCTCCTCACTCTACTCTACTTCCTCTCTGCTCATTCCTCTCACTTCTCCTCCTTGGAAACCAGTACGACGGACGCACGGACACCTTACCGAAACAATGAAGGTTTCTGCCCTTAGCTACGAAACCCTAAAAATTGACGTATACAAAAATAAATATAAAAATTAGTCAAAGTAGACGCTCCGGGCTTTCACAAACTAGACCTATTAAGACTCTAATCAGGTCATTCAAAACCTCCCCCTCTCATCTTCTCCAGTCCACACTTCCGCTCTCCTACTCACCGTCATTCAGACATTTCCCCTACTTCGCCTCACATTCTTTACTTCGCTTCCCTAATTTTCCCTCACTTTCCCTATTTCCAAACCCCTTATTTCCCGTGCTCCCACTCCCGTCATTACCCATCGCTTGTCCTCAATTTCCCAACTTCTCTTCCACTTATTTTTCCCACTTCACCTCCCATAATTTCCCCGTACTTTCTCAACCCCCCTTTCAACTCCCCTTAATTCTCCCCATTTTCTCTACTTCCCTCATTGTACCTACTTCCCCTTCCATCATTTCCTCTCGCTTCCTCTACTCACTCACCCATTTACCCCGATTGCCCCTCCCCTAATTCCCCCCACTTCCTCTCCCACAATTTACCTTACTATTCCTTCCCGCATTTCCCTACTTACCCGCACTAATTTCCCCTACTTCTCCTCCAATAATTTCCCCTCGCTTCTTCTCACATTATAAGTGTTTCTGCCCGGGGCTATGAAAACCTAAAAATGAAGGGAGGAAAACCTAAGGAGATAAGGGACAAAATAGAAATTTTAGAGAAGAGCAAAAGAACGGCCTGTAGAATCAGATTTTCAATTAGAAAGAAAAACAAGAATATTATTGCGAGACGATACCAAAAAAGTTGAATTGCCAAGAACCTTCCAGTTATGATAAAATATAGTCTAAAGTTGACAATGTAGGGTTGACACTTATTTTTACGGTGTCTGTGTCGACTTAGGATAGTGATAAGAAATTAAATAATCAGTGTTTTCTTATGTTATATCTTATGTTATATCAGTTTGTTTTTTTTTCTATGAAAAACAGTAACTCAGTTTCGAGAAAATAAGGTTTCGATTTATTTTTAAGTTATAATTCCATGGCTTCCAAACAGTGGCTTTAAATAGCGATAAAAAAAATTAATTTTCAAATTTTTACAAATATTAAAACTCCTTCCCAATATATGGGTATGCTAACACACAGGAAAAAAGTTTGATCCACAAAAATGTATTCCGTTCCGAGGAAGTCCTGTTTGAATCAAACGGTGTTGCAATATGACAGACGCTTTTTCTCTTTCAGATAAATGTCTTTGCAGAATAGAATGGAATATAGTTTAATCACAGAAAGTTTTTATTTTTAATGAATGTGAAAATTAAACTACTGTGAAAAAGCGATTTCGAAAAAATTCGTATTTCGTATTCCCGTATTCGATTTTTAAAGAATTTTCTATGCAAAAAAAAAGTAATCGGAAAAATATCTCTTACATCACTACACCCTGCTACCCCTCAACTTATGAAAATAATAATTTTTTTCACTCATTTTGATAACGCACGACACCTAATATTTAGCTGTTCGTTGGTAATAAAATTTCATTAACATGTTATTCTTTTTAGTTAAAATTTCGGTTGCCAAAACTTCCCTTCCTTATTATCAAACTTATGTTTTATCTTTCTGAATCGTCGCGTACATTTCCCGCACTTATACAATTCCCGTACAATTTCCGCTTTTTACGCTTTTCCTACACGCTGGACACCTTTTATAAGAAGCTAATTCACTAAAGCAATCGTTCAATCGTTTTTCCCCCCTTGTGAAGTCGTGAATGAAACACGGAAAATTCCCGCTTCATAAATAAAATCCCATACATTTCCCGCACTTATACAATTCCCGTACAACTCCCGCTTTATTCGCTTTTCCCGCACGCTGGACTCCTTTTATAAGAAGCAAATTCACTAAATCAATCGTCCAATCGTTTCTTTTTTTCTGTGAAGTCGTGAATGAAACACGGAAAATTCTCGCTTCATAAATAAAATTCCATACATTTCCCGCACTAATACAATTCCCGTACAATTCCCGCTTTTTACGCTTTGCCCACACGCTTGACACCTTTTACAAGAAGCCAATTCACTAAATCAATCGTTCAATCGTTTCTTTTTTCGTGTGGAGATGTGAATGAAACATAGAAAATTTCCGCTTCATAAATAAAATCCCATACATTTCCAGCACTAATACAATTCCCGTACAATTTCCGCTTTTTACGCTTTTCCCATACGCTTGACACCTTTTATAAGAAGCCAATTCACTAAAGCAATCCTTCAATCCTTTTTATTTTCCCCCCCTGGGAAGACGTGAATGAAACATAGAAAATTTCCGCTGCATAAATAAAAGCCCGCACATTTTCCGCCCTAATACAATTCCCGTTTTATACGCTTTTCCCACACACTGGACACCTTTCATAAGAAGCTAATTCACTAAAGCAATCGTTCAATCGTTTCTTTTTTCGTGTGAAGATGTGAATGAAACATAGAAAATTCCCGCTGCATGAATAAAAGCCCGTACATTTCCCGCACTAATACAATTCCCGTACAATTCCCGCTTTTCCCGCGCGCTGGACACATTTTACAAGAAGCTAATTCACTAAAGCAATCGTTCAATCGTTTCTTTTTTCCTGTGAAGTCGTGAATAAAACACGGAAAATTTCCGCTTCATAAATAAAATCGCATACATTTCTCGCACCAATACAATTACCGTACAATTTCCGCTTTTTGTACTTTTCCCGCACGCTGGACACCTTTTATAAGAAGCCGATTCGCTAAAGCAATCGTTCAATCGTTTCTTTTTTCGTGGGAAGATGTGAATGAAACATAGAAAATTCCCGCTGCATAAATAAAAGCCCGTACATTTTCCGCACTAATACAATTCCCGCTTTTCCCGCACGCTGGACACATTTTACAAGAAGCTAATTCACTAAAGCAATCGTTCAATGGTTTCTTTTTTTCTGTGAAGTCGTGAATGAAACACAGAAAATTCCCACTTCATAAATAAAGTCCCATACATTTCTCGCACCAATACAATTGCCGTACAATTTCCGCTTTTTGTGCGTTTCCCGCACGCTGGACTCCTTTTGCAAGAAGCTAATTCACTGACGCAATCGTTCAATCGTTTCTTTTTTCCTGTGAAGTCGTGAATGATACACGGAAAATTCCCGCTTCATAAATAAAATCTCATAGATTTCTCGCACGAATAAAATTCATGTACAATAATTGCCGCTTTTTACGCTTTTTCCACACGCTGGATACCTTGTAAAAGATACCGATTCACTAAGGAAATCGTTCGATCGTTTCTTTTTCCTGGGATGACGTGAAAATGTGTGATTGCACTTGTTACAAATATATTGTTCTTCTTTTTAAAGGATATTCCCGAAAATGGGGCGGACCAGGCTCACCTCAGTGCCGTGCATGGACCAGCAATGTTTTTGCAAGACTTTTTTCCAAACTTAGCGAGACACTCTTGGACTGAGGCAGTGTGGATCGCCTGTAAAAAAGAGTGCAAGACTGAAGAGGGTATCACGAGTACTTCAACATCTTTACCAAATGTAGCTGCGGAGAAGGAAAACACCGAAACTAATGATAGACATAAAGCAATACTTCGCCTAAAGCACAGCCTAGTACTTTTCGAAAAGTATAAAATACTCCAGTTATCAGTCGAAGCAGTACAGATTGGACCTGGATACGTAGAGTTGCGGTTAGGTAGTAGATGGGGTCCATTATGCATTCTGCAAACCGTTACTCCCGTCGAACCTCTTTTGCAACGCGTAACGCATCTTATGTTTTCATCAAGATTTCTCGGTCTCTACGCCAAAGTAGTAATGATCGGAGAAACTGTTATGTTCGAGAGAGATCTACAAGTCTGGAATAACAAAACGTTCGCGAAAACGCCGGTATTAGTTAAACAGGATCGCACGATTCTGGACTTCCGTAGATGGTTTTCGCAATTCTATTCCGCCAATAGTCCCACTTTTCAATCAGCGTCAGAAAGTCTCTCGTGGTAGTCATAATTTTTGTCTAGTTTCTTAAAAGTTCTTAATGTGATTTGACCGAGAGAACTGACCATTTCTGCTTTGGCTGTAAATATGCAGTGAATTATCCCACCTATTTATATTTACAAATTTACCATTCTCAGCTAGGTTATCACTTCATGAAGATTCACTTGCGAGTCGTGACTACAACTCCACTGTAAATATATTGTTAAGCATATTTTGACATGAAATAAAAAGTCTTTTATTCCTTGAGGCTAAAGTTCTTGATTATATCTAAACTAAACTAAGTAAATAAAAATAAACGTTAATTTGAGTTAACATCTCGTTTATTAAAAAGATTCTGAATGTATAATTCACTTCATTAATGTCGGTTTGTGTACATTTTAAGAAACTTCTTTTCTTAACATTGCTATTTAATATTACGTCGAGCGTCCGAGTACCTGGCTTGGTTTGTCTTAAAACTCGGAAATTTCAGTTTAGATAAGTGTAAAAATTCTAGATGAAAACGGCAATTTCCTAGTTCTAATCACTCGGGTTGGACGTGGCGCAACGTATTCATGTGTACATCTTCATTATCACAGGGCATGCTTTGCTTTCTTGGACTTGAGAGGAATTTACCCAACTGTCATCTCATAGCAATCAAATTACACTCTAAAGGTTCGACTATATTTCTCCGAGAAATTCGAACGCAATTCTGACAGTGATTCCCTCGGTTATCAAATTTTTTAAACGATAAGTAAGAGCAGACTTTTTAATGTGAGCAATCGCCGCAATCATCGGCGAAGACGAACAAGCTGCCGAGAGAACTTACAATTATTCAGAAGAGAAAACGACTGACAAGGGGAACTTACAACGTTCGGAATTTTTTTTTTATTCATGCTCCTCCTAGTAATAGTTAATTATAAAGTTTGTAATATGCTAATATGATAAGATGTACTTTTCAGTCATTGTCGAGACAAACAACTTTTTAAAAATCGACGCACGTTACATGGACCGCGTTGTGATAGTCTTTCAACTCCCGGTTAGATTAGGCGGTATGCGGTATTTAATAATCAGGTACTGATTATTAAATTGATTTAAATGAAGCCAAAACATTAATTTTTAAACATTTTTTCCTATATAATAATTGTTTTTTTTTTTAACCTTTATAACTTTTACTCCAACAAACGTTTTTTGATAGAAAATTGTTATTTTTCTTCATTCAATTGAACATTTATATTTTGGCTATTATTCCTTTCGTATGAGATAAAAATAGTATAATAGGAATTAAATAAATATTCAAATATAAATAAATAGTAAAATAAAATGCTTTAAAAATAGAATATAAATTTAATTTCTAGGGTAAAAAATCGAGGACAAAAATTCCTGTCATTTTCCGGTTTTTCCCATTTCACAAAAACTATTCACGGTCATTAAAAGATTCGAACTCCTAAAGTTTAAAAAAAATATATTTACAGTTATAAAAACTGAACTGCAAATTAAAACACGTAAATTCATGCACACATTACACATTACATATCGTTAAACTGCAAAATGAAACATTTTAAACTTTGATAAATTGTACAGTTCAAAGATTTAAAAAATTATATTTTTTTATTATCTTGAAAGATTTAATAATCCAGATTATTTTCTAACAATTTTCGAAATCCTTTTAAATCATTTTAAATCTTTATAAATATTCTCTTGTAATTAATTTGTCAATATAAAAAATCATTTCCAATTTTCCTAGGAATCTTAAAAAAAGTTTATTCTTTTGAATCCTTTCAAAATGCTTCCAACGTTTTTGTTCGGAGTCTTGACAAATTACATTTTGTTTAAAATTCTTTGAAATCTTTTCAAGTTTTAAGTTATTTTTGAATCTTTTCAAAACTTCTAAATATCTCTTAAACTTATTCGAATTTTTCTTAATTAATAATTGTTCATTAATTATTTATTTACCAAAATTTATTTTGTTTTGAAATCTTTTTAAATGTTCTCTTAAAATTAATTTGTCAAAATGAATAATTATTTACAATTTTCCCAGGAATCTTAAGAAAATATTATTATTATGTTAAACCTTTCAAAATTTTATTTCTGAATCTTCAAATTGTACATTTTGTTTTAAATTGTTTGGAATATTTTCAAATTTTCAATTATTATTAAAAGTTGTTTAAACTTTTAGATATATTTTTTTAACCCTGCAAAATTAAAAACACACTATTTAAAATGTTCCAAATTATTTTTTGACTATTTTGGTCATCTTTTTAAATCTAATCATAAAATTAATTTGTCAATATAAAAAATCATTTTCAATTTTCTTAGGAATCTTAATAAAAAAATGGTATTCTTTTATTTTTTATGTTTTGTTCGAAGTCTTAACAAATCACATTTTGTTTACAATTTTTTTAAATCTTTTCAAGTTTTAAGTTATTTTTTAATCTTTCCAAAACTTCTAAATGTCTCTTGAACTAACTCGAATTTTTCTAAATCAATGATTGTTCCATTGTTACTGATGCATCAATTTTGTTTAAAGCTTCAAAAGTATTCTCTTAAATTAAATTTTTCAAAATGGAAAATCATTTCAAATTTTTCAAAAAAACATGAGAAAATTTTTTTATTATCTTAAAACCTTTGAAAATCCTTAAAAAGCTTCCAAATTTCATTTCTTAGAGAAAAAAAACTACATTTTGTTTAAAATGTTTTGAAATCTTTTCAAGTTTTAAATTAAGTTTGAATCTTTTCAAAACTTCTAAATATATCTTAAACTTACTTGAATTTTTCTTAATTGAGAATTGTTCAAATATTATTTATACATCAAAATTTAACAATTTAACTAACAAATTAAAAAGTTTTTAAATGGAACAATTAAAATTGCAATGTTCAAAGTTTAAAATTGCTTTCTGAAATTTGGACGATTCAAGGCTTCTATTTCAAAAAATTCAGTTTGAAGCTGTTTGGTTTTGAATATTTTATTTATAATTAATTGCACATTTGAAAAGTTTTTTATCCAAAATTTTCAATTTCAAACGCTTTAAATTTTCAATTCTTTAGTCTTCAAAACTGTATTTTAAAACTCTTTAAACTGAAAATGTACGCTTAGAAATTAAGACCTAAAATGGACAAGTTTTAGACTAAAAGAATGTAAAATTACGCATTGTAAACTGAATTATTTTATAATTGAAAAAGTTAACAATTGAACTTAAAATTTAAAAAAATTGGTAATCTAAATTATTTTAAATTGCATTATGTCTTGTGACATTTCATGTCATTGGATAGACTTTTCTTCTAAAAATTTGTAAAATTCCAAGTCATTTCCCGGTTTTCCCGATCCAGCGGCCACCTTGAAAATGGTTAAAAATGAATATTTATCTTGATTTAAATAAATTTAATATACAATTGCAATAAAATAAAATTTGTAATAAAAAAAAACTGGTAAAAAATGCCAACAGCAGGAATCGAGCCCGAACTTTTCGGTTACAAACTCGAAGCACTACCGCCTGATCTAACCATGAGCTGAAAGGCTTTCGCATCGCGGTCCATGTAACGTACATCGATTTTTTTAAAGCCATTTTTCTCGGGAATAGCTGAAAAGCGCACTATATTACCTCAACATGAATGAATCCAAACAAAATTCCGAAAGTTGTAGGTTCCCCTTGTGAGTCTGTCCTTTACACACTGAGTTTTGTGTTGCACAAAGAGTCCCTGCAAACATTCCGGAGAAAATCACAGGACACAACTTTTCACTGCACGACAAAGTTTTTGTAATTCCGAATTGCTCGTAATCTTTTGCGGAGAGAAGAGACAAGGTCCGTGGGTTGTAGGACGATGGAAATGTCACGACCGACAGCTCCCAGACGTTCTTGAGCACCACCTTCGAAAATATTTAAGGGTCTTCCGTTTACCTCGGTGAGAGACCAGGTCACAGTTGTACCCAGAGGTGCTGAAAGATCGGCAGCAGGAATATAGGAAGGAAGTCCATGTGAAAGTGCTGCTCCAGAAACTCTCGTCACTTCATTTCCATTGACTTCCAAACCGAAATCGTCACCTTCTGACCTTCTTGTCAAGGTCACTGCTCGAGCGTGCGGCAATCTCTTCACGATCATCTCGACCTAGGTTAATCGGAATTGTAGATAAGACTGACAGAACTGATACGATTAATAACAAGTGAAAAATCTCGCTCCAGATAAATAAATTAACATCTTTTTATTTTTAAAAGAGTTTCAGGCTTCACACTGCTTCATGATTTTTTTGAAGTAGTAAAAAGTAGCCTCTGCCTAAAAAAAAAAGTAGCAAAAAAGTATCAAACAGTGGAATGTTTATTCAATTACCTTTATACCTAACAAATTAGGTTCATTGTTGAATAAAAACCACAGGAAAGTTCCGTCAAACGGGGTAATTTCGGACATGTGGGGAAAATTCGGACACGCCCCTCAATTATTGATAGTTTAAATTGCTTAAGGTCGGTGGTTTTAACCAGAATATAGAATTAGTTAAGGCTTGAACTGATTCCAGTATCTTAGAACAGTTTTGAGCAATTTATCCTCTCAATTGAGGGGTGTGCAAATTTACCCCACATGTCCAAAATTACCCCGTTTGACGGTAAATTCCTATTTATTTTTTTCTAAAATTAAATTCGGCAACACTTTTTCCTCCGAGTAATTTAAAATGTCTTTTTTTAATTGGCCCCAAACAAATAGAAAATTTATTCAGGGAAGAAAATAATTATTTATTTACACGTGCCAAAATTATCCTCAATCACAGACTGAATTTATAAATATTAATCGAAACTACACTGCTGATCACGAGTATGACAGATGTCACTAAAGTTCGCAACGTTTAGAAACGAAAATAATTTTTTTTTTTTTAATAAATAAATTTTTTATTCTTCAATTATTATCGTAAAAATAATGTAATGTATTATTTTAAATGGTAATAAACCATTATAACATATTTATTTTTTAAATGAAATATGATATATTTAGAGGCCTCGGACTCACTTCATAGATCAAAAATAGTGTAAATAGTGTCAAAATAGTGTCATAAGATTTTTCAAGTATTGATTATACCATTAAACACTTATGTGTAATGCGAACTTCAAAGAGAATATAGTGTAAAATCAAAAGGTGTGAAATGGAAAATTAACTTTTTTTTTAGTCAATATTTTCAGTTTTCTAACTTAATATTTTAAAAGTATGTATTAAAAATGAACTTTAATGTTTATTTATAATGTTATGCTTTAGTCTATAAATTATAATAATTTCTGTTTATTTGTCGCAGGCTTCAAAGTCTTTCTCCTATTCTTCTCCTTTTTCGTTTTTCCACTTAAATGCGGAGCGAATTAATAGAACCCAATAATAAAATCGAACTATTTTTGGTTGAAAGTTTTTCTTTTCGGTTGAACAGTCTACTATTAATTTTTTGGTTTAGAATTCATTTTTTGTTGTTAAAAATCTTATTATTTGGTTAACAATTGAATTAATTTGTTGAAAATTGAAATTTTTTTTTTTAAATTCATACTTCTTGGTTGAATATTTAACCAATTTCTTTGGTTGAAAATTCAGCTCTTTCTGTAGAAATTCAACCTTTTTTGCTTGAAAAAGCCACCGTCTGGTTGAAAGTTTCAATTGAAAATTAATTTTTTTGTTGAAAATTTAATTGCTTTGCAGAAAATTCGTATTTCGGGTAAATAATTCAAAATTTCAGTAGAAGCTTTAACTATTTGGTTGAAAATTGATATATTTTGTTGAAGATTCGTCCGTTTTGGTAGATAATAAATTTTTATGGTTTAAAATGCAACTGCTTGGTTGAAAATTAATGTGTTTTAGTTGAGGATTCAAGTATTTTGTTCAAAATTCCTTTTTTTTTTTAGTTAAATCGAACTGTTTTATTTTAAATTAAAATCTTTTTTTATTGAAATATTAACTATCACATTTTCGTTGAAAATTTAACTTCTTGGTTAAAAGTGTAACAGTTTTCTTAAAATTTCATTTTTTGGTTGAAGATTCAAAAGTTTTTTGTTTAAAATTCAACCTGCGAAAATAAATTTTGTTGTTGAAAATCAATATTCTCGCGTTGAAAATTCGTCTATTGCTCTTGAAAATTCAACAATTTGGCAGAAAATTCAACTATTTGGTACAAAATTAAACTATTTTGTAGAATTTTTTTTTAATTGAAAATTAATTCTCTTTTTTTTTGTATATACATTTTAGAGTGCTTGGTCGGAAAAAACGCAGTCTTCCGATAAGGATATTCAGATATTGGGATGAAACTTTTTCTAGTATTGTCTGACGTCGAGAAAAAGTTATTAGTATAATAATTATATTAAATTCTTAATAATTAATAATTCTTAATTCTTCATAATTATATTAAATTTAAAATATTTCTTAAATTATTAAGAAGCATACATTTAGAAGAAAGGTAGAATTTTTTCTGAATTTTTGTGTACATTTCAGAGTGCAAATACAACGTTATAAGGAGTTATTATCATCTAACATCATATACTACATTATTTTTACGATAATTGAATACCAAAACATTGATTTGAGTAATTAAAACAAATTTTACGTTTTCTTTTATAAACATTACGAACTTCAGTGACATACCTGTTTATCGATGATTGTTCAAGTTCTTTTAAAGTTAATTAAATTGATGTTATGCGATGACTGGGTGTTTTACCTTATATTTTTACAAGATTTTGGAATTATTTTTTTATTGTCATGGCCGAATATCTCATAACGTTAAAAACATTGAAATTTGCACTAATTTTACAATATCTTCTGAAATAATTGACAAGATTTCTTTATTTTGGCTTCTTTTATAGAGAATTCTAATAGCTTTCAACATATTTAAGAAACAAAAGTAGATTTTCCCATAGAAGAAAAATGTTCCCGATCCTAAATAAAACTCCAGGGTTTTCACGATTTCTCAGTCCGCTAGACACTTTGTAAAGACACCCCCCTTTATTTATTTAATAAAATAAGAAACCCATATTTTTAGTTTTTTTAATAGAAATTTGGTTTGAACTTTTGCAAGATGTTTACAGTTATGTGATCTGTAAAACTTAAAAAAAGGAAATAAGAGGAAATGCTTTTTTTTTTTAATAAAAAACCTGATGGGGTCAAAGCTTCAAAACATTAAAAACTGGGAGATTTGGAGTACCAACGACTTCAAAAATTAAAATTTCAAACCCTCTCAAATTTTTATGTAAACTAAAAAGATACGCTCCATACATTACGTGCCTTTAAACAAGTATTTTAGGACAAGTTTTTTTCCTTAAACCTTTTTTTATG
>JAABKJ010003874.1:5537-25219 GCA_011634705.1 Andricus grossulariae
ACGGATAAAATATTACTTTCCTAATATTACCCCCATAAGTCTGTTTTATAGGGTCCCAAAGAAAGCCCATAAGTGAAAAAATAGGTTTTGCGAGTTTTTGGCGCTAATTATGATTCTTTTGCGGTTTCTTTAATGCGAATGGTTTTTCATACATAAAATATTACTTTATACTGATAATGGAATATTGTCATGAATTGCTGAAACAATTTATTATTGTTTTTAGCATTTTTCTCACAGAATGGAGTTAGAAAGATGCCGTTTTTTCACAAATTTACAATTGTTGTCCAATTTTCAATCAGGTGAAAGTGACAGTTCATCAATGTTAATGATAGTGATTGTTTGAACTATGCATTATAATGAGTATTAATATTATATTTGAATAATGCTAGATATATGATTTTTTTTTAATTTCTGGCTTTTTGTCCAATTTTCATTTGGAGTGAAGTAATAATAAATTCAAGTTAACAAAGTCAATGCTTCAACAATTTATCATAATTATTACTAATATTATATTTGAATGATGCTAGAGATATGCTTTTTTAAATTACCGGCTTCTTGTTTAATTTTCATTTGGAGTAAAGTAATAATGAATTCAAGTCAACAAAAAAATTGTTTAAACAATTTATTATCATTGTTGATAATATTCTCTTTGCTTAATTGGTAGAACGTTGCATTTTTTTTGTAATTTTCAACTGTTCGTCTGTTTTTTATTAGGCGTGACTTGATAATCAATTAGATTTAACAAAAATAATTGTTTGAACAAATTATTATTGTTTTTAACTATCTTCATCTATATCGAGTACGCCCGATAGTTGCGGTTTATCGGCAATTCTTACCTTTCTGTCCTTTTTTCACTTAGTGAGGTAATGGTTAATTAAAATGACCCGAAAAGTTGTTTAAACAATTTAATATTGTTTATAACTATCTTTTCTCACTGAAGTCTCTCAGTAACTTATTCGAGGGAAAGTTGTATTCATATGATCCCTCTATATATATTCACAGAAATGAAAGAGATTATTTGAAATATAGTTTTCTCCAATGTTTATTTATTAATCCTTAGTCATTAATTAGGCGGAGCAAAGTGAATGATTTCACAAAAAACCGCCACTTTCTAGCACTTATCTAAGAAAAGACAGTTATAAACAATATTATATTGTTTAAACAACTTTTTTGTCAACTTTAATTAATTATTACCTCAATAAGTGAAAAAGGACAGAAAGGTAAGAATTTCCGAAAAACCGCAACTTTCAGGCGCCATCGATATAGATGAAAATAGTCATAAACAATAATAATTTGTTTGAACAATTATTTTTGCAAAATATAATTAGTTATTAGGTCATGCTTGATAAAAAATTAACATGCAGTTGAAAATTTCATAAAAAGAACAGCAACATTCTATCAATTAAGCAAAGAGAATATTATTAACAATGCTAATGAATTGTTTAAAAAATTATTTTGTTAACTTGAATTCATTATCACTTCACTCCAAATGAAAATTAGACAGAAAGCCAGAAATTAAAATAAAACGCATCTTTCTAGTATTATTCAAATATAACAATATTAATAATTATAATAAATTGTTGAGACAACTATTTTATGAACTTGAATTTATTATTACTTCACTCCAAATGAAAATTGGACAAAAGCCAGAAATTTCAACAACATAAACCGCATCTTTCTAGCATTATTCAAATATAATATTATTATTAATTATGATAAATTGTTTGAACAGTTATTTTGTTAACTTGTATTTATTATTACTTCACTCCAAATAAAAATTGGACGAAAAGCCTGAAACCTAAAAAAAACCGCATCTCTCTAGCATTATTCAAATATAATATTATGACTAATTATAATACATTATATAAACAATCACTATTGTTAACATTGTTAAACAATTCATGAAAATATCTAATTTTCAGTATAAAGTAATATTTCATGTATTAGAAACAGTTCGAATTAAATAAACCGCAACAAAATCATAATTAGCGCCGAAAACTCGCAAAACCTATTTTTTTCACTTATGCGGTTTCTTCAGGACCCTATAAAACAGACTTATGGGGGTGATATTTGAAAAGTGATATTTTATTCGTATTCTATGGCTGATTGTGTAAAAAAAAAGTTGGGTTTCAATTCGATTGAGATAATATTGAGGAATCTGAATAAGATTTACAAAAACGTCTTTTTTTCTTACGGGAAATACATGTTAAACTTCATGGGGCTTGCGGCACCCCTAAATATAATTTTTTTTTTCGAAACAAAAAAAATGTATTTATTTTTTGATGGATTCGAACAAATTTGGGGGTTGTCCCGATAAAAATTCCAAAAAAAAATTTCCAATGCATTTTTGGACCACCCTAATACTCACTTCTTTACATGTGTGACGGATTTATTTCAGGGTATCTACTAAATTTTGCCTACGAAATTCTCGGGCAATTTCAGCCTATTCCCGCTTATACATTTTTTATTTTTCAATCATTCAAACAAATTTTAATTGTAAGTAAGAAAAAGGTAGCGCTGGTAGCTCAAAGAGATAATTAAAACCCATAAATTATAAGTAAATGAAATGCACTTCTCTCATTGCAAATAAAATCAAAGTCAATTCCCGGATTTTCCTAAATTCTCGCACAGTAGATAACATGTATTTCCTATTTTTGCTTATTATAGTAGAGAAACGAAACACGATTTAATTGACAAATTTTCTATGCCTAATGGTGAAGAAATTGCATCTAAAGACAAAATTTTGAGTTCTTATAAACTATAATAACAAAAATAAACGAAAAGTATTATTTTTGATATGGTCAGTAGTAACTTTGTCCTGGAAATTCGTAATTTACTTCAAGTAAATACAATCTTCTCAAAACTTTTTTCGAAAATAATATATGTTCCTTGGTTATTGAACTCAGACACTTTCAACCCGAAAATCATATATTCTTTCAGATAATTGTTATAAACATTTTGAATGAAACTTTCATTTTCCTACTGTGGATAACATCATTCCAACAGTGGAAATTACTGTCATTATGATTTTACTAATATTATCTTAAATAGAAATTGCGTCACTTTTCTATTTGTTTTAACAGTGGCGTAGGTATGAAATAAATTTTATTATTTAAAATATTTTATACATGAAATAAATGTTATTTTAATCAAATTCACGGTGTTGAACCGATTGTCCACTGTGGAGCGAACTTACCAAGAGTACAGAAAATTTGAACCACACAAAATAACAGAAAAAACTTTTTGTTTGCTTTTGACCTCATTTTTAGTGAAATTTTATCATATAGATGAATATATCAGTTTTATGTGTGTCATACGATCTCTTTAATTAATTTCATACTTTGTTTATTGCAATTGACAAAATTTTGTCTTGTCCATGTAGGGAGATTTTACTTACTTACATACAAGTTTTGAAAGTTTACAAAATGCGATCTAAAAACGTGCTTACTTTATTGTGTGGAATAATATAAATTTAACTTTTTTTGAAACACATGGAAATAATAATTTTTAGTTATAATATTATGTAGACAATTCTTTTTACTGATTACAGGTTTGGTAAACAAGTTGAAATCAATTATTTTGTACACTCTAGTCATTTGTGCTTCTTTGATATTTTTCTGTTGAGGACATTCATATGGTATTATGTTTCCTAAAAAATTATTACTGCATTTATGAATGTTTCAATTTTTTCACAAATATTAGAACAAGATATTCTGATCAATTCTATAGTATATATTGGTCAATCAAGATTACTTTGATATCAGAACTTTATGCTTTTCAATTATCAATAGAAAAACAAAGCATAAATAATGAATAACGTTTTTATCAAATCAACTCGGCGAACACTTTTTAGAATTTTCTAAGAACTCTCATGCCTCAATTGGTACTAATAAATTTCATGAAAATATTTCTCGAACAAGGCTATGAATATCTGCACTAGGGTGGATTATTTGCAATTTCTAGTCCAAACAGATAATATTCAGCGGTCTTGCAGGAGCTTTGAATTTTCCCCTATCTAATATGGGGTAAATTGAGCTGAAGCAAAATGGGAAATTTTTGCATTTCTAAAAAGTAAATAGTGATGACAACAACTCAAAATTTTGTAAAATTACAAAATAGCATATGATATAATTTCGCAAGAATTGCGTTTTTTGCATTTTTCAACGAAATTTCCTCAAAATTGGTAATGATAGCAAAGTTATTACTAGAAATAAATTAGTGTTTCATAAATGTAGCAATGCTGGAAATGAAAAAAATTGCTGCCAACAATGGTGGATCATGCAATTTTCAAAAAAAGTTATACTTTTTCAATTTTTCTTGAAAGTTCTTTAATATTTGTGAATCACTATTTTATTCCTACTGTTGAAATTGCTTTACTAGTTGACGTGTTTGACGCATCCCTATTTAATTGTTAATGACAAGAGGGTCTCTTAACTAAAATTCAACTAATTTTCTCGAAAAATATCCCATTCTTGCGAAAATTCGTATAGCCGCCATTTTGGATTTTTGCATAAGTTTGAATGCTTCACATGGCTACTTCTTTAAATCCGTCAAACGCTCCTAGTCCCTATCCCCATATTGGCGTTAGATTTCATAAGAATTTGACCACCCTATTTGTCAGGCCTGCCATCTTTAAATAAGTATAATTAACGCATTTCGGTACGAATAACTAAAATTTAGTACATATTACGTAAGTATAAAAAAGGAGAAATAGGGATTAAAAACAGAAAATAAATTTTCAATTGATGTTTTTATTTTCTACAACAAAACATGGTTATCACAGGTTTCGAATAACAAATATTTTCGTGAAAATAATTATTTACCGAATCTCAAATGAAAAAAAAGTTAAATCAGCCAATGGTTAATCGAAAAAAGTCAGATAACACGAATGGACGATCATCAATAACCTGAAATTCGGAAATGAATGCGTTCGATTATTTGTGTCGATCGTTTATTCCTGTTGGCTCAATTTAATAGATTAACCATTACTTATTTTTTTCGTTTGGCATTTGTTATACGATTAACTAGGCTGCGTTACTTCCCCTGGCAACCAGCCTGGGCTGCTGCACCGGCTGCTGCAGCGGCTCCTGCCTGTGGTGGCATTCCTCCAGGCATTCCTCCAGGCATGGCTCCTGGTGCTTGACCTTGGCCTGAGACTTGTTTATTATATGCAGCAAGTTGTTGTTGGTATTGTTGTTGTGCTTGTTGGTATTGTTGTTGTGCTTGTTGGTATTGTTGCTGTTGTTGTTTTGCTTGCTGTGCATAAGGACACTCCTGGGCTGAAGTTAATTCTGTAACAAGCCCGTAAAAATGTAGTTAATTTAGAAGTTGAGCAATTGTTTCAAAAAGAACTGATACCGAGGAAAAATAATGATACAGTAATCTATAATTAAGAAATCCGTGATATAAAAGATGATCTCAAAAAAAGAAACATCGAGGAAAAAAGTCATGATAGTTTTAGCTCACTAATGACACATTTAACTCATTGTAAATCATCTAAAGAGTTCGAAAAAGTGTTTAGCTGCAAAGATTGAATTATTTAGACAATTAAAAATTATTTAATAGATAGTTTTTATTAATACTTACGAACTAAAGCCGCAGAGGTAAACAGCAGCGCAGCAACGAAGAACTTCATTTTAGAAAAATTAGGAGACTGATTATGTCAGAAGACCTTTCTGATACATTTTCACAAAAATACTGGGCTATATATACCCAATATCTCCCTCTACACTATGACGAATTGCATATATTAAAAAAGCTAAGTGGAAGGAAATTATCTATTGATTTCAGATATCTAGTCTTTAAAAGTTCAAATAACCATGTTGCACATGTGCTAGTCCAGGTTTTTTCAATATTCTGGGTCAAGGTAACCGATCATGGAAAGAAAAATATCAAACATCGTATATTTGATGCACATGTTGGCGCTAATACATATAGAAAACTTGAAGTATAGATAATAGCTTATTTAACAGCTGCTTTCTGAATATCGTGTAAATATTTCTGGTCGACACTGAACTGAATTTAAATTATTACATTTACCACGTAAGGAATGTTATAATAAAAAATTTACTCATTTTCGAAAATTGCTAAATTCAAAACATCCTTTAAGCAATATTGAAACAAAAGATCTAGTTAAGATTATTCGCCAAACTGTGGTAAAAATGTATGCATCAATTAAAAGAAATCTTATAGGTATTCATAGGTAACCCTCCATATTGGAACAAATCTTGAGCTTAGTATCTATATTTTAATTATTTTTGTGAGAATGAAATCTTCAAAAGGAAACACTAATACAGCCAATCACAGCTTTTCAATACTTGAACGAAAATCCATGAATATTTGTTATCGATCCTCTGATAACATCTATACCATTCACTCAATTACTATCAATTTCGCTTAAATCCATAATTTTAAAAAGAACCATCAATAACATTACAAATAAAAAATTGAGGCAGAATAACTTTCTGCATAGAAACTCCACACCAGAGATTACACCAAGTTTTGAACATTAAGGACAACACTAATTGAGAAATATATTGTTTAATTTTTCAAATACGAAACAGATTTCCATAAATCACGTTCACAGCACTGAAATTAATAAACTTTTGTTTTTAGTGCAGATTGAATCGTTGAAAATTAAAACATTGAAAAAATAAACGGAAAGAAGGTGGTTGGAAATCTAATTTGCATTTATGACTTTTAATTTTTTTCATTTTGCTACATAAAATAGTTCATAAGAAAGTAGATTTCATTTTGATCTCAAAAGAACACAAATATTTGTGAATGAACTATTGATGAAACTTGCTTAGGAAGAAAAAATAACAAAATGGACGGAAGAAATGGATTTATTTTTTATATAAATTTGAAATGCAGTTCGGATAGCAGGGCCAACCCGAGCAGCGCTGTAGTCACCATCACTCGAAAATTTCTTTCTTCTGGTGAGCAAATGATCCCATATCTCAGTCATATTTAAAAAAATATATATTTACTGGTCGCTAGAAAAGATTCTTTCAGATGAAAATTCGACTTTTAAAAGTTTGCAAATGCTCATCTCTAAAATTCTGTCCATCCCATCATGTAGAATACTGGGGAAAAAAATCATTTTCGACCCAATAACTAAAACATAACGTATTTTTACATTAATTATCTTTTAATACATATGTACTCGAAATTTAGGAAAAAAATGTTCGTAAGAATTTTTTTGATTTTTTCCTTCATTTGTACCCAACTGCCGAGGTCAATTACTTTTGGGAAGTGTTAGGAAAATAAAAAAAATCGTGTGATTTCTAGATGTTTTTTAAGCTTTTTAAGGGTTTCCAAAGGCTTCAACAACAACAAAATTCTTATGATTCCAAGAAAGATTTTAAATGATTATTCATTTCGAAAAATTAAATTTAAGAGATTGCTGAAAATGATTTTAACCTATTTCACAAGATTTTAAGGAATTTTCAAGAAAAACTCTAACAGATTTTTAGGAAATTTGCTTAATTTTAAAAGATTTTTCCAAAATTCAGCGAAAAGTTCGAATTTTATTATATATTAGCTTTTGACAGAAATCGGAAATAATTAAAAATTTTAAAATATATTGAAAAGCTCAACAAAATGCGTAGATATTTGAAGATTCAAAAATACATTTTTGAAGATTTCTACAGTTTTTTGACGGTTTAAGATAAATAGTTTGCTCAAGATTCATGGGAAGATTTTAAATGTTCTTTTATGTTACAAAATTAATTTTAAAGCTGTATTTTAAACGTTTAAAAAATATTTTTTAATATTTTTGATGATTGTAAAATAGAAATCTGAAAGATTGAAAGGCAATTTTTTCAATTTCGGAAGATTTTTCAAAATTTTAGAAATAACACATTCGACTTGAAAGATATTCAGAAATTTTAGAAGTCCTGAAGTGATAAATAGTATTTTGAAACTTTGAATTTTTCACAAAATCTTGTACAATCTTGTGACGAAAAAAAATTTTTTAGATACTTTTTCGACTTCAAAAACAAATAAATAAATTCATAAATAACATTTCGAAATTTTTATTATAACTAAAGCAAATTCAAAGTAATTTCTCTTTTAAAACGTAAATCTTTTAAGATTTGAGTTAATAGCAACGTTTCTTAAATAAAATAGAATTGGTAATCGAAACTTGAATAATTAAATTTTAAGTTCAAGGAATCAATGTTCAACCAAACAGAGGAATTTGTAACTGAAACTATGGAATGTTCATTTGGAACAAGTTAAATTTTCAGTTAAAAAAATTACTTTCCACAAAAAAACTAACTTTCAACAAGAAAAAAAACTAACTTCCAAAAAAATAGTTACAATTTCAAACAAAGTGACGAATTTTCAACTGAAATTGTAAATCTTTAACTGGAATAGTCGAGTTTTAAACCAGAAAGATGTATTTTCAACTAAAATGATTAATCTTTGACTAAAATAATTGCATTTTTGACCAGCGAGATGAATTTTCAACCAAAAAGAATAATTTATACTAATAATGATAAATTTTCAAGTGAAAATTAAATAATTAAATTTTTATTGAAAAAATTAATGTTCAATCAAAGAGATGAATTTTTAACTAAAATTACGGAATATTCAACTGGAATAATATTTACATTTTCAGTTCAAATAAGTAATAATTTTCAGCCAAAAAAGAAACAAATTGTCAACAAAATAGTTCAATTTTTGGGGGGAAAATGCCTTTTCATAAAAAAAGGAGTTTTTAATAAAATAACTCATATTTCAATAAAAAAATGAATTTTCAACAAAAGAGTTTGACTTTGAACCAAATAATTTTATTTTCAACCTACACGATGAATTTCAAACTAAAATGATAAATATTAAACTGGAACACTTGAAGTTTCAACCGAAAAGAAGCACTGATTTAGCAAGAAGATTAACTTGCAAAGAAAAAGATGATTTTCTAAAAAAAAAATATATTTTTAACGACATATGTGGATTTTCAACGAAACCGTTGAATTTTCAATTAAAAAAGACAAATTTTCATCCAAATTGTTGAATTCTCAACAAGAAACGATCAATTTTTTTAAATCTAAAATGGATATTAAAATTTTCAGTTGAAGGATATAATTTTCAATTAAATTGATGAATTTTAAACTAAAATTATGAATTTTCAACTGAATTAGCTGAATTTTATTTTAAAAAAAATTCCAATTGTAAAGACTAATTTTCTAAGAAAAAGGAGAATTTTTCACCAAGTACATACATTTTCAATTGACTAGTTTCATTTCTGAATAAAAAATATCAATTTTCAACCAAATAGTTAAATTTTCATTCAAAGCAGGTGGTACATTTTCAACCAGAAATAAAAAAAAATTACTTTTAACACAGTAGTTACATTTTCAATCAGAGATGCGTTTTCAATTAAAATTATGAATCTTCAACCAACAAAATAATTTGTAACAAAAAAGTTTAACTTTTAATTTTTAACTAAAGAAAGATGAATTCGCAACGAACAATGTTACAAAATCTTATATTTCTTTATCTAAAATTTAGAAGGGGGAACTTTCAAATTGTGACAAATTCTCAATATCAAAAGTGAATCGTTGAAATTTCTTTCTGCTAAATCCGAATGATAATTCTTTAAAAAAAGGTCTGTTCCATGTCAAAAATTCCCTGTTCCAAGTGAAATTATATTTCTTTATGGAAGCTCCCCGTCCTAAAAGAAAAACGTAAATATTTTCTGAATCCATTTTTTGAAAAAATTGAAAAAAGGATTGTTTCTGTATGTTTGAAATATCATCAATTCTATTATCAAACTTAAGTCAGCGAAAAAACTCTCACAGAGCAAAAAATTGCGGAAGGTTTATTCTTATAATGGAAAATAATAAAAATTCAATAACAAATTATGATTTATTTAGAGTAGACTGAGATAATATGAAAAATCTGAGACTGAAGATAAATTAGAAATAACTTTTCTAAATAGACCAAAATTATAAAAAATAATGAAAATTTAAACTTTTTTGCGATCAGAAGTAAATTTCCGGTTTTCAGATAAAATTCTCGGTCATTTTCCGGTTTCCTGGTCAAGTCTCCACCATGAATAAATTCAATTAACATTCAATTTATTTCAAGAGAAAAATATACTTATTCTATATGTTGTTTTCAATAATAGAGATAAGTGATTAATAAGAGATAATTATTCATTTCATTCGGCTATGATATCTCTATGAACAAAGTTATTAGATCAAGTCAGCGAAAAATTTCTAGAAGATTCTAAGATAAATATTTCAGCTTGTGCCTATACATTTTCGGAAAAGAATGTAAGAGGCAATTTGTTATTGTCAATTTATCTTGATGTCACGATTATTTGTGAACATCTGCCTTCTTTAAACTTTTGATCCCAGGGTCAAAGCCAGCTTATATGCATCTAAGTAAACACCATGACATGGTATGGTTACTGATCACGCATTATTTTATTGAATGTACGTGTCGTGTTTGCCAACAGTGACAGTTTTTATTTGTCACCTTGTTTTTGTTTACTGTTTTTTCATTCTATTTACACTACACTAAACTCAATTTTCAAATTATTCTATCGAGACGCATGTGATGTACCCGGCGAAACTATTGGTTGTAAAGTTTCGTATTATAATTTTAAGTTTCACAATAATTCTATGGCAAGCTAGGCTATAGTAGAAAAACCTGTAATAATTTCCACCTCAATACATACAAATACTTCTTCTATATCAATTGGAAATATACTTAAAACTCAAAAATTACCATTTAGATATAGAAAGACCAATATTTTCGTTATAAAAATTGAAGTTAGAAGAAGAGATATTCACGAAAATCAATAATGATATCGTAATTACAATTAGAAGAAAAATACTTGCATACAGTGCTTCGCAAATATATTTTCATTTAAGATAGAAATGCCAATTTATTTATTTTCTTGTCATCATAGTGAAGCCTTAGCTATTTTCTGAATGTAATCTATTTTGGCCTTGGTTCAAGTTAAATTTTCATGTATACTTGATAGAATAATGCATAATCTGCCATTATATCAAATTTTCATGCTAGAATTATTTCAATTGATGTTGCAAACATATTACTGCAAGCGGTCTTCCATTCTTTAGTTGTCAAAACTGTTTTTGCATAATTTTTCTTTTATAAAGTAAATTTTTTAAGATTTGAGTTAATAGCAACGTATCTTTAATAAAATATATTATTTGATGAAAAGAAGAAATATTATATTATTTTTCATTAATAATTATAAAAGCGTTAATGAATGCTTTAACTGATTTCAGTTATTCTACACAATTATTATTAATTATTTTTTAACATATAATAATATAACAATATTTATTAATTATTATTATACAAAATTGATCTCTCTTTTTGGTCCATCAAAGAGTGTGCCAAAGCGCAGTCTAACCCTATTACTGTTGCAAAAGTTATCTTATATACAGGCGACATAGACTAGGTAAACGGCGACAAGACAACGTCAACGACAAACAGACAGAAATGATCAAGCCTGTTCATTTCGGATTTTGAGGTTCTCGAAACATGGAGATTTATATAAATTTGCGATAGTCAGTTTTCACATAAATCCTTCTTATTAATATAAGAATGTAAGAATTGTTATCAGATCAACTCGGCGGACCAATGCTATGAGTATTTGCAGTTGGACATTTTTCTGAAATTCGCGATGATTAGAAACAGCTACTTTCTTTGCAAGAAAGAAATATTAACCCATTTCGCTACGAATACCTGGGAATAAGTTGTTATTAAATAAGTATAAAGCCAGAGGAATAGGGATTGAAAACAAAATAGAAAATTTTCAATAAATAATGCTTTTATTTTCAATAAAACATGGTTCAAATAGATTCCAAATAAAAAATATTTATATCAAAATCATTTTTTATCGAATGCCAAATAAACAAATACACTTAAATATGCCAATGGCTAACCGAATAGAATCGTCTAACACGAACAGATGATTAATAATCACCTGAAATGCGAAAATGATAGCGTTCAAATATTTGTGTTGATCGTTTATTTGAATAAGCTGAATTTAGTACATTACCAATGGTTGCTTTACCTACATTTTTTGGTCAGACATTTGTTACACGCTTAACTTGTTGCAAAATACAACACTTCTTTTGACCATTGGCAGACCCTGGGCAGGTCATGCTTGGAGTGCCATTTGTGCCTGGGCAGATGCAGATAATCCTGCTGGAGACAACTGTGCTCCTCCCTTCATGCCCACTGGACCTTCTCCTTGGGCAGGTGCTTCTTGTGGTGCCATTTGTGCCTGGGCAGATGCAGATAATCCTGTTGCAGATAATTGTGCTCCTGCCTTCATGCCCACTTGCCCTCCTCTCTGGGCAGGTGATGCTTGGGGTGCCACTTGTCCCTGGGCAGATGCAGATGACCCTGCTGAAGATAATTGTGCTCCTACCTTCATGCTCACTTGCCCTCCTCCCTGGGCAGGTAATGCTTGCGGTGCCACTTGTCCCTGGGCAGATGCAGATGATCCTGCTGAAGATAATTGTGCTCCTACCTTCATGCCCACTTGCCCTCCTCCCTGGGCAGGTGATTCTTGTGGTGCCACTTGTGCCTTGGCTGATGCAGATAATCCTGCTGGAGACATTTGTGCTCCTCCCTTCATGCCTACTTGACCTCCTCCTTGGGCAGGTGTTTCTTGTGGTGCCATTTGTGCCTGGGCAGATGCAGATAATCCTGCTGGAGACAATTGTGCTCCTCCCTTCATGCCCACTTGACCTCCTCCTTGGGTAGGTGCTTCTTGTGGTGCCATTTGTGCCTGGGCAGATGCAGATAATCCTGCTGAAGATAATTGTGCTCCTACCTTCATGCCCACTGGCCCCCCTCTCCGGGCAGGTGATTCTTGTGGTGCTGCTTGCCCCTGGGCAGATGCAGATAATCCTGCTGAAGATAATTGTGCTCCTGCCTTCATGCCCACTTGCCCTCCTTCCTGGGCAGGTGATTCTTTTGGTGCTACTTGTCCCTGGGCAGATGCAGATAATCCTTCTGATGATAATTGTGCTCCTACCTTCATGCCCACTTGCCCTCCTCCCAGGGCAGGTGCTTCTCGTGGTGCTACTTGGCCCCGGGCAGATGCAGATAATTTTGCTGAAGACAATTGTGCTCCTCCCTTCATGCCCACTTGCCCTCCTCCCTGGGCAGGTGATTCTTGTGGTGCTACTTGCCCCTGGGCAGATGCAGATACTCCTGCTGAAGATAATTGTGCTCCTACCTTCATTCCCGCTTGCCCTTCTCCCTGGGCAGGTGATTCTTGTGGTGCTACTTGTCTCTGGGCAGATGCAGATAATTCTTCTGAAGATAATTGTGCTCCTTCCTTCACGCCCACTTGCCCTTCTCCCTGGGCAGGTGATTCTTGTGGTGCTACTTGTCCCTGGGCAGATGCAGATAATCCTGCTGAAGATAATTGTGCTCCTCCCTTCATGCCCACTTGCCGTCCTCCGTGAGCGGGTAATTCTTTAGGTGCCACTTCTCCCTGGGAAGTTGCAGATAATTCTGCTGAAGACAGTTGCGCTCTTGCATTCATGCCCACTTGCCGTCCCTCCTGTTCAGGTAATTCTTGTGACGCTACTCGTCCCTGGGCAGATGCAGATAATCCTGCTGAAGATAATTCTGCTCCTACCTTCATGCCCACTTTCCCTCCTCCCTGAACAGGTGATGCTTGGGGCGCCACTCGTCCCTGAGCAGATGCAGATAATCCTGTTGCAGATAATTGTGCTCCTGCCTTCATGCCCACTTGCCCTCCTGCCTGGACAGGTGATTCTTGTGCTGCCACTTGTGCCTGGGCAGATGCGGATAATCCTGCTGGAGACAATTGTGCTCCTCTCTTCATGCCCACTTGCCCTCCTCCCTGGGCAGGTAATTCTTGTGGTGCTACTTGTCCCTGGGCAGATGCAGATAATCCTGCTGAAGATAATTGTGCTCCTACCTTCATGCCCACTTGCCCTCCTTCCTGGACAGGTGATGCTTGAGGTGCCACTTGACCCTGTGCAGATACTGGCACTGTTGATTGGGATGCTTGGGATGCCACTTGGCTTACCCCCTGGGCAGTCATGGGTGCCGCTTGCCCCTGGGTAGATACTGGCACTGCTGCTTGCCCATAATATTGTTTATAATATGCAGCAAGTTGTTGTTGGTATTGTTGTTGTGCTTGTTGGTATTGTTGTAGGGCTACTTGGTATTGTTGTGCTTGTTGGTACTGCAGTTGTTGCTGTTCATAGGCACAGTCGGAAGGCAACTGGGCTGAAGCTGATTCTGCATAATATGGAGCATATTGTTGTTGTTGTGCCTGTGCTTGTGCTTGTGCCTGTGCTGCCTGTGCATAAGGACAGTCGTACTGGGCTGAAGCTAATTCTGTAACAAGCCCGTACAAATTTAAGGAATTTAGAAGTTGAGAAATTCATTAAAAAAAATGGATACCTAGTTTTGTTCTATTCACAGAAAAAGAATACTATCAAGCATGTCTTAAGGTAATAAGAACGTAATGAAAAGTAAAATAAAATACTAAAACAATAATTTATGATTAATATATCCCTAATATCAAAGCTTTTTTCAAAATGTTAAGCAAATTATCCTTTATAATGACAAACACATACTTCTAATGTTTCTATTCAAGCGCCATTTCTGTAAACAATTAAATGTTGAGAAAAACATTCTTGATAGCTTTTGCTGCCTAACGATATATTTGAATAATTGTAATTTATTCAAAAAATTCAAAAACAGTTTAAATGCAAAGAAAAATTTGCTTAAAGAATTAAAGAGTATTTGGCAGATAGGTTCTACGGAGACTTACCAACTAAGGCCGCAGAGGTAAATAGCAGCGCGGCAAAGATGAACTTCATTTTCGCGAAATGAGGATACTGATTCTTCTAGAAGTTCTTTCTGATCGATAAATTTTGAAAAAATGCAGGCTCATATATATCCAGTATCTCCCTCTATGCCATGATGAATCGCATATATAAAGAAGGCTAAGTGGAAGTGAGATATTGATTGTTTTCCGATATCTGGACTTCAAAAGTCTTGAAAATTTCAATTTCAATACATACCTACCATCTCCCTATATATACATCATAACGCACATGTGCGAGTCCAGATATTTTTTTCAAGATTGTAGGTCGAGGTAAGCGATCTAAATAAAACTTCATAAATTTGCAGTACAAGTTGACCCTAATATATAACCAAAGTATTTCATGAAAATAATAGTTTATTTGAAAGCCGTTTCCTGAAAATCATGTATATTTTTTATATGCAAGAACTATTTATAAAAATTATCAAGGAAGAAAAAACAAATAAAAAATCAAGGAATAAAATTGATTTCATTCTTACTCAGATTTCAAATGCAGTTCGGATAGCAGGGCCAGTTAGAACCTGCGACTTCTAATATGCGCATTCCGAACTCCCCTTCTTCATTGTAAGTTTATTAATAAAGTTTCGCATGTTTCAAACAAAGCCCGCATTATTTCTTTGCAGACACTCGTTATATATCTTTGATCAAGAAGATAGTGATTTACACATTACTGGAAATTATGAAAATTTTTACTTGGCCCCGATTCAGTAATCCCCGGCTTAGTAATTCCTAAAATTGCTGGCTCACGCAGTTTCTCACCACGCAGGGCGATATCCGGTTGCGATTCTCACCTCGGAAGGTCCGTAGTGCGCGAGTACTCAGTAAAGTATATGGCGAAATATTATGCATACAATTAGAAACAATTCAGGCGGCCCTGACTATTTATGTTTCGATTCCCCAGATTTAGTAACAAGCCTATTTGCAGGCAACTTCCGACGCAGTTACTAAATCGGGGTACAATTTTAAAAAGAAGAAACAACTAATATGCATTTCTATATGTATTTAGGGTGCCACATGAAATCATTTTTCTGCCAGGTTTAAAAGAATATATTTAGAGATTTCTATGCAGGTTTTTATGGAAAAAATTTGACTTTTTACGGATAAAAATTTTTATTTCTACAATTTTAACTATCTCATCTTGTACTTTACAGGAAATTCTGCATAATTTTTGCATGTGAAGCTCAAATTTGATTTGTTACGAAAATTTTATTTTAGGTGCGTTTTTTTTTAATCACTTGAGACACCCATAAAGTTGCGATTTTCTGTTAAAGATGAGATAATGACGTCCAATTCAGAACACCCTTTTTGCAATCATAAAGCTGCTAAGAAATATTACTTACCTTACTCACAATAATTTCTACTATTTAAAAAAAATATGTATGTATAAGCAATTGTTATCCTATATTAAAAAATAGTTTTAAAAAAACTCGATAAATTCTTATTAAAAGAATGTCTGTGGTATCTTATTTTCTATATTCAATGAAAAAATATTAAGTTAAATTAGAGGGAAAATTCAGCATGATTTTCTATCTTGAAAAATTAATTTTCCGAAATTATTTCAAGAGATTAAAAATTTTTTTCAAAGATTTCCAAATTTGTAAAACAAGAATGTGGGAAGTTGAATATTTCTAACTTTATTCCCAAAATCTAAGATGAAAATATAGTTCCTAACTATATTTGAAACTAATACGTATTATTCAGAAAAAAATTTCAAATCCTCAAAAATTAAAATAAATTTCTTAAACATTTTATAGATACTTTTTTGACACATGAAATGTATGAAAATCTTTTTGAATTTTCTCAAGAATTATAGGAAAAGTAATGAACTAATGAACTTGAACCATAAATAGTACTTCGAGATTTGTATTTAGATATAAAAATTATTTTTGCCCTCAAATTATAATTTCGTTTAAATTAATTTTCTCTCTTGACTGAAAAATCTTGTTTGGTTGAAATATTTCTGAATGTAAACATTTGTCTTCATCAAACTTTTGCAGTCAACGGTCTAACCAAGCTTATATGTCTAAATATACCTTAAGATATGGTATAATTACTGATGATGCATTATTTTCTTGCATGTGCGTGTTGTGTTTGCAAACAGTGACTACGCATAAGTTAACTTGCTTTGGTGTATTATTAGCAGATTATGTTGACATTACACGGAAAAATGTGTCCTATAAAAAGTACAGAACTCAGTCTGGAACTGTTGGACAGGTACCAAAATCTTATAGAAATTAAAAGCCTCCTTCATTGAATATTTATAATAGATTTCACTACTAAGTAAAAGAAAGAACAACAGAAAGTCCTGGACTGTCTAGTAAATTTGGAAAGCTACCTCATTTCATTATTTTTAGTGTAAAATGTGTTTTATTTATTAGAAATATTACTTCAAATTTATCAGTAAAAATTATAATATATATTTCGGAAGAATGGGCAATGCATTTTTTTCTTTTTCTTTATTTTTCAAATTCCTGAAATAATAAACAGTTTTGGATTTTATTAGTCTTATTTTAAATGCAATTTTTTATATAATATTAATTATTCATTTAGATGAAAATTAAATTATTTGTTAAAGTATGATTCCTCATTTATATTGTCAATTTTATAGCTGTTATATTCAACTCAGGATTCATATTCTAAACGTATATTCGAATTCCACTTCAGATCAGGCAGAATTGCAGCCTAGGGTGTCTGAATAACTTAATATTTTAATATATCATTTTATTTTGAAAATGAAAGAACCATTATTTCAGAGACATGAAAAAATTATTTTAAATGTTTTACAATTGTTCGAAAATTACATGAAAACTCTCAAAATTTGACATATTTTTTTTCAAAATGCAGTATTTTCCAAACAAGCATAGGTATTCAGGATTTTATTTCGTTATTTGACGTGAAAATTATTCTACTGTTTTTTGTAATAATATGTAGTATGTATCTCCAGAGTCTAATTTTTTTTGAACCCCTGCTTCAAAATGAAAAAAATAAAAATTTTCATTTTTTTTTTCATTTTTATAAGAAACCTTTATGCTACCAGTTTTATGCGGGCCAAGATATTTTATTCTTGTGAACATTGCAAGATATCATAAAGGAGCAGGAAGTATTTTTTTAGAACTTTTCCCGATGTGTAAAGTTTTACCTGAACAGTTTTTTGTACCTTTCGTTGTTTTCAATAAAAATGCGAAAAATTCATATTTCAAAAATAATTTTTTTCAATATAAAGCAGTGGTTTAACAAGAATGAAACTCTAGAGATATGTAGTAAACATTACTCTCTATTCCTAAAATAAAGAATATATTTCTGAAAAGTGAGATTTTTGAAAAAAAATCCAAGTTCATGAAGTCTAGACAATTTTTTGTCAAACTCTAAAACACCTTTATTGTCTCTTTATTTTAACTCTAGTATCATAGATCCAAATGTAAAATCATTCTGAGAGCATAACCTAGACAAGATTATATCACAAGATAATGAATTATAGCAAATTACTATACTAAAAGTATTTCAGTCACAAATGAATAAAAAAAGAAACTTATTTTGCACATGTTTTTATTACTTTATGATTTTCCTTAAATTTTCAGGAAAACAAAATGATGAAATGATAATAATATTAATTTATCATTAAAAATTTCTTATTTTTCCGATATAGAGGAAAAGTAAATATAAAATATAACAAGAGAATATATAAAAAATTTCGATTTCAACAAGTGAGATGAATAGGACATAATATTTTCCAGAAATTATATTATAAACGTTACAAAAATTCGCATTAATGCGAATGTGGAAAATTCAATTTTTTTTTTACTTTCACAAGTTTAAAAGTCTTCTTCTCTATTTTACTATATACATGTTATAAAGGATTTTCATGTATTGAACAGAAAAAATATTGACTGTAAAAAAGTCACTGACTTGTAGCTAGGTCTCGGATACGAGAGAAAAAATTTCGAACTTTTTTATGAACAGCCCGAATTATCTTCCACTAGTTCCTTAAGAAAATCAAGATCTGACAATAAAAAGACAATTTTATTTGTGCAATTCAATTGATATAATTTATAAATTAGCAGCTCTGAGGATTCGAAACCTTCACGTCTATTGACTCGTCAGTTTCTTAACATAAGCAGCGCAAACGCGCTCATAGGGTACTTTTTTCGCAGAGAGTACCAAATTCAGAATAAATTCATAAGACTTCAAAACAACTGAAGTTAAATTCAAAAGAACTCAAGAGAATTAGAACAAATTTGAAAAATAGAAAAAAATTTGACTAATTTTCGTAAAATTGGAATCAATTTAGAGGAATTTAAGGAAAACAAGAATTCGATGAAATTCCTATAGATTTCAAGGTAAATTAAAAAAAAATTTAAATAAATTGAAAACAATTTAAATATATATATATACCGAACGTGTTCTCGGGTCGCGGATAGAGGGTCCCTTTAAAAGGGCTTCTGCTGAATATGGTTACAATAATTAATGAGCAGTCGAGGACAATTGTCGAGGGATGGTCCCGAAGGAATAACCCCTTAGCGGAGGCGTAGCAGCCGTGCCGAAAGCTGAAAGGCACCTGGGTGAGGTGTCTTAAACGATGACTCTGGGATACCAGGCGACCTCTCAGAGTATGCAGCCTTATCCTTGCACGCGGGGCTACATGAATGGACCAACCCTTTCCCTAGCTGCTCGTGGGAACAACAATGAAAACACCAAAAAGTTTTAGATGCGGTTCAAAACGATCGAACGCGCAGAGAACCCGACAATGGGTCGGCAAACAATGCCGATCATCCTAGAGTTCGGGGTGCTGAAAATAATTTAGATGGAAACACGA